>JAUDJI010001083.1:0-11627 GCA_037389245.1 Oryzias sinensis | reverse complement strand
TTTCCTTCCTCAACCCAGCTTTTTCTGTCACTTAATTAAAATGATAATGAAAATGGCATTTGACATTTCATTTTCAACAAGGTCCCTGGTAAATGTGTAGCAAAATTCATTTAGAAATGTCTAATTTGACAATTAAAATGGATTAACAGAAATGCTTTTTAATTTTCAAAATGAAGCTGCATTAAATGCCTCAAAATTAAAAAGAAAAAGCAATATTTCAAAATGCTTTTTCCTTTTATACTTAAAACCGCTTATTATGTGTCATAGTTAAAATGAAAATGCAAAGAGGGGATTGCATTTGCATTTTCACATCCACCCTGCGCACCTTGTCACAATAATTATTTCTTAAATGCATTAGCAGAGGGGAGGCGGGGCGATAACGTCACTGCTTTCTCTGTGTGTCCGGCCGGTGACAGACACACACGCACCAGCGGCAGAGAAGACGGCTTTGAGTTGGTTGTGAACTTCTGATGAGTTTCCACAGCTTCTCAGGACTACATAGCAGCATGTCCGCCTTCTGCGGTCCTCCTCCTGACGCACCGCGAACAAGCTTTTGTTCTTCAGACCGCCAGGTGCCTTCGCACAGCGGAGCGCGAAGCTCCCGATGTTCGCTGAAGGCGGAAATGCTGCTGCGATCTGAGAAACCATCATATGAATTTGTGTTTCCAGTGGTGTCCAGAACAAAATAAAGACTGATTTAATTCCCACATATTTACAAATTTATTTGGAGCTTCGCCCTGAATTTGCCGTTTGATTTATTAAGATCCAGGTTTGAGCAGGCCAGGTCCAGCGGTTTGTGAACAGGACCCGGTTTTAGGTGATCTTAATGTAAAAAATGCAGCGAAATGTTCCTTTAGTGCCCTCGCCAATCAGAAGATGTGAATCGCAAGCCAACTTCAGCGTCGTCTGACCGCACGGATTTAAAAACATATGAACGAGCAGAGCAGGTCCTTAAATATAGTCTTAACTGTAATAAAGCACATTATGAAGATAGTCTCCTGCAGCTTCGCGCTGAGTGAGTGTTTTTGGTCCAACCAGCAACGTTTAGCATGGAGAAATCTGCTGTCTGTTGATGGGGCTCCAGCTGTTATCAAACAGCAAATTCAGCACGAAGCTCCAAATAAATGTGTAAATATGTGGGAATTACATCAGTCTTAATTTTTGTTCTGGACACCACTGGAAACACAAATTAATATGATGGTTTGTCAGATCGCAGCAGCATTTCCGCCTTCAGCGATCATGATCGGGAGCTTCGCGCTCCGCTATGCGAAGGCAGCTGGCGGTCCGCAGAAAAAAGCGTGTCTGCGGTGCGTCAGGAGGAGGACCGCAGAAGGCGGACATGCTGCTATGTAGTCCTGAGAAGCTGTTAATTATGACACAGAATAAGCGGTTTTAAGTATAAAATGAAAAAGCATTTTGAAATATTGCTTTTTGATTTGAATTTTGAGGCATTTGATGCAGCTACATTTTGAAAATTAAAAAGCATTTCTGTTAATCCATTTTGAATGTCAAATTAGACATTTCTAAATGAATTATGCTACACATTTACCATGGAACGTCTTTAAAATGAAATGTCAAATACCATTTTAATTTTAATTTTAATTAAGTGACACAATAAGCTGTGTTGAGGAAGGAAATGAAAAAGCATTTTGGTGGATTGCTTTTTCATTTTATTTTTGAGTCAAAAAATGCAGCTTTATTTTGAAAATGAAAAAGCATTTTTGGTTTTGACTTTGCTTTTTATTTATGCCACAGAATAGCTTTCATAATTTACAGTGGGGCAAAAAAGTATTTAGTCAGCCACGAATTGTGCAAGTTTTCCCACCTAAAAAGATTTGAGAGGCCTGTAATTTTCATCACAAATATTCCTCAACTATGATAGACAAAATGAGGAAAAAGTATCCAGAAAATCACATTGTCTGATTTGTAAAGAATTTATTTGTAAATAAGTATTTGGTGAATAATAAGTTCAACTCAATACTTTTTGATGTACCCTTTATTGGCAATGACAGCATTCTAACATTTTCTGTAAGTCTTCACAAGGTTTTCACAGACTATTGCTATGGTGTTTTTTGGATACAAATCAGCATTCTTTCTCTTCTCCCAAACACGACGAGTAGAGTTCTTTCCTGAAAGTTCTATTTTGGTTTCATCTGACCATAAGACATTCTCCTCATCCTGTTGTGGATCATCCAAAGGCTCTCAAGCAAACAAGCCTATT
This sequence comes from Oryzias sinensis, assembly GCA_037389245.1. Lineage (NCBI taxonomy): Eukaryota > Metazoa > Chordata > Actinopteri > Beloniformes > Adrianichthyidae > Oryzias > Oryzias sinensis. Next base: position 9,406 of record JAUDJI010001083.1, on the reverse strand, counting down.
GCAGATTCAGTTTTCTTCCCACTCTGGTGCAGGTTAAAAATTTGGGCTACGTTCACACTGCAGGCTGAAACGACCCAATTCCGAATTTTTTGCCCCTAAGTGGCCCAATTCCGATCTTTTCATGACAGTCTGAATGACACAATTCCGATCTTTTCAAATGCGACCCAGGCCCCGTGGGTTTGCCGTCCTAATTCCGAATTGTAGCCGTTCTTTTCAATTGCGACCGCCGTCTGACCGGGCAGGCCACATGATTCCGAACTGTACGTCATCGACACGCAACAAACGTCATCATTTTGCGTTGAAGTAGGCGGGAACGAGAACGTAAACATCAACCATGGTGGACGATGCTGCTGAGACCAGTCAGTGGAAGGGAAGGGAGGTCACTGATTGGATTCATATTTGGGATGATCGCTCTTTTCAGGCCAAACTCCAGGGCTCTTATCGCAACTGGCCGGTTTTTGAAAAAAAATCCAGCTAAATGGCAGAGCGTGGTGTTGAACCTTTCCCGCGATAACTTTTTTTTCTCTCTCCCCTTTCCGACCGTTCTCAAGCGCGTGGGACCCAGGCGATCATCCTCCTCCTCCCTGTTCTGATCCTTAGATTCTCCAGAACGGGTTAATAAAGAGTCCATAGCATTTATTCTGGGGGAAACCTTCTTTTAGTACCGTCATCCTTCCTCCGTAACACACAACATGAATGAGCGCGCGTGCCGCGATATCGCGCTTGCACACACGCGGGCGCGCGGCTCCAACGCACACACATTCCCATTCCACAACAGTGGGTACAGACGATCCCGACTCCATTGCTTTCTTAAAATGAGAAGATTGTAATTGTGCTGCTCCTTAGTGAAAATAAATTTAATATTACAAAAAGAGCTCCGCTTTTGACAACACTGTTGTTGACATCCATTGTTAACGTTTGCTCCGCAAATAACAAGTGACGTCGTTCACCGTTGAGTATTCTTCTGGCTTCTGCGCATGCGGGTCTTGTTTGGGTCGTGTCACGGTCACACTGTAGATCACAAAAGTTCGGATTTACTTGGAAATGTGAACGGTCTAGCAAACAATTCGGATTTTTTGAAAAAATCCGAATTGAGCATTAAGCCCTGCAGTGTGAACGTAGCCTTGGTTTCTGGTGTCCTTAGACAGCTCTTTGGTCTTGGCCATAGTGGAGTTTGGAGTGTGACTGTTTGAGGTTCTGAACAGATGTCTTTTATATAGATGATGAATTCAAACTGTTGCCATTAATAAAAGTAACAAATGGCGGACGGAGGATCCTCTAACAGAAGAAGTTACAGGTATGTGAGAGCTTTGTATTTAAACTGACTGATCTATTATTTTGTATTTTTGACAAGTTATAAGGTTTCCAAAAAAAAGTTCCCCATTTTGCTTTTACTAGCATAAAACGGATAACAGTAGCAGTGAAGGGCATCTTTTTCAGTTTGGTTGGGTTGCTTTTAGGTGTTTTGATGGAAAACAGAAAAACACTGAAACTCACAAAACTGAGAGCTTTGGTTTGGCGTTTAGCAGACATGTTCTGGTTTTGGTCATGTTCTGTTTTGAGTTGTCATCTTGTTAGTCGCACCAGTTTCAGGTTAATGATTCAGAGTTGTTTTCATTTCAGTTAATCATCTTCAGTCTGTTTAAGTATCTGGTTTTCAGTTGATCTGGTCAGGTGATCTGCTTTGTCACAGTTTTTTCTTTCCCTTTTTATCTGTTGGGTTTTACATGTTTTTGTGTATTTATTTACTAAATCTTTGAGTTTTTGCCATAATTCCAGTCTCCTGTATTTTTGGTCCTTCACCAGTTCTGAACAAAAGCTGTGTCAGCAGAAAAAAGGAAATCAGGTCAGCACAGGTGAACTCCTCTGTTCACCTTGAACGGAAAAACACTGAAGAATATTTTTTTATATAATTGGAAATAAATTCAGGCATCCAGGGGTTAAATGGCAGCGGTCAGAACAGTTACTAAGCACCAAAAACTGTCAGTTGGTTAAATTGGATTGATGACCAGTTGATGTACAAATAAATATAAAATAAGCAAATGAACAAAAAAAGGTCTAGTGTCAGTTTTTTGTTTTTTTAATTTTGATGGAATTTGATAGAAATTTTAGCCTTAAGAAGCAATTAAACTTAAACAGTGAAAGCTATTTAAATTTTTAATAACTAAAAAGACAGTCAAATTAGTTGAGTGTGTGACAGCTGGAAGTCCTTTGCCTGCAATTTTCTTTGGGATTTGTTAAAAATTAAAATAATTAATGATCATACTGTTGAATTGTTGTTTTTTGTCTCTTTTATTTGTCTTTATTATTTCATTCGCTGTGTAGCTGAAAAGCCAATCGCCATATTTCTCCGCAAACTGCATCAAAAACACAAGTCTTTCAATTAAAACAGTTATAATTTAATTTATTTTGTCCAAGTGCTAAAATTGTCTTTTTTTTCTTCCCTTCACAAACTTTGGATTCAGTTTTGTAACAATGGTTATACAACTAAACTAAATAATCATTTTAAGTACATTTAAAACAAAAAAAGCCTCTTTGGCTTTTACTTTAGCTTTTGAATTATAGATCTTTTTAAAATTTCTTTGCTGATTCTCATTTGTTTTGACAGTTTGCTCTGTTACTTTACAGTGAGAGTAAATACAATCAACCCTTATGTTGCATCTGAACACAAGAACTATGTCTAAAATGTACTCCCACTGCAAAAAGATAAATACATCTAGTTGGACGTATTGTTACAAACGAGTGGTGTACGGGACCAAAACTAAAAAGGGCTTGAATAAAGGATCCTAAAAATTCATTAAACAAACTTAAACATGGACAAACTGTGAAACAAGGACAGAAAAGGCAAAGATAAACTTACATAGGAACAGCTGAAGATGACAATCAAATGAAACCAGGTGAAATTGTGACTGCAGAGAAACCAAGTCAAAAACAGAAGATAAAAACAAAGGAAACATAATTGACAAAAAGCCGTAGACCACATTCCTCTCACACAATCAAGAAGCAGCGAACCTTATCATGCAAGCAAACTTTCTAGTAAATGTTTTTCCAGTTCTAACGTGATCACTACAATATTTAATCTGTATGCAGGTGAACTGAAACTCTGTTGAAACGGCATTACATTTGTAAAACTGCAAGATGGTTTTATTGTCTTGTTTCTTAGTTTTTCCTTTTTAAAACCATAATCATTCATTCCTGTTGTTTTTTTTATTTAGTTACTTTTTATCTAACAAGCAGCTTCATTAGTGAATGGAAATGAAAGGTGTCTGGACGTTCTCCTCTGACCTCTGGCATCAACCAGACATTTCTGCCGCCCACAGAACTGACGCTATCTTGATATTTTATCTTTTTGGGACCATTCTCTGCATACACTAGAGATGGTTGTGTGTGAAAATCCCAGCAGATCAGCGGTTTCGGAAATATTCATACCAGGCCGTCTGGCACCAACAACGATGCCACGTTTAAAGTCTTTCTTCCTCACTCTGATGCTCGGCTTGAACTGAAGATCCGGCAACAAGAGAGGCTTTGGAAAAATAAAAAACCTAATAGCCCAGGGGTGTCCAAACTACGGCCCGCGGGCAAACTGCGGCCCGCCGGTCTGTTTTTATTGGCCCACAGCAAATTTTGAAAATATAATTGAAAATGGCCCGCACATGGCGCTGTTGCACTATCAGTTTCAACACTAGAGGGAGTCAGTCACAGAAAGGTGTGTTGCGGAGTGTGTGTGCTGAGCGGGGCACGTGCCATGAGAGAGAGAGGGGGAGGAACGCGTGGAGGTGGAGATTAGTGTGTAGAGATTTGTTGGTTCAGTATTCCATTAATTATTACAGAGCTTTTGAATGAAAGTCCAACACTAAATATTTTTTTAATAAGGTTACAACTGTCATTGTTTCAGTCAGTCAAAGCAAAATATCAAAGAATGGACTCTTCTTCAATAAACTTTATTAGTAATAAATGAACACAAGAGGCCTGTGGCAGGGAGCCTTATCCAGCCTGCTTGACACTACATTGGGGTGGGTGAAGTCATAAATAGTTTTGGAGGTCACTGCTCTTCAGTGGATGGCTAAAATGCAAAGAACACATTTTACTTACTGCCAATTATGTTTAATAATGATCTGGACTTTAAGTTAATATTTTTTTTGTAATTCCAGACAATAAAAAAAAAAGTGTGATTATCCCTAAATCTTATTATTATTGTACCAGACCTGTATAGTTATGGAGGGGTGAGTTTCAGGAGGTGACTTCAACTGTTTCACTTTACATTACACCACAAGATTTAACTACATGACAAAATAGGAAGAATCTACAATCTCTGTTGATTTTCTAATTGAATCTACAGTCATATTTTAGCCTACATCAGATATGTTTTTCTTAATGGTCTTTGCAGCTCTGATACCAGTTAAATGTAAGAGAAGCTTCACCTTAAATGAATGTAGCTAAAATTAAAATGATATCCAGGTGAGCCATTTAAAAATATCTTCTGCTTTGGAGCATAAGTCTTTACTTTTCTATCTACAAATACATTGCATTATTGTAGTGCTGTTCAAATGTAATAAACAATATTATGTTGTTTAGGTCGAGCTAAAAGTTGGTTTGAACTGAACATAGTTATTTATACACAATAAATATAATACAGTTACACCATTTTTATCTAGCCAAACAATGGAACTGTGAAGAGCTTAAAAGAAGAACCAGAACATCTATGTAAGACATTTTTATTTGAAAGTAATTAAAACTCCACAATTCAGCAGATTTACATTCATGAAAAAAACCTAAACCAACATGAAGAATAAATGTATTTAAATAGTCACTCCAAAGATAATTTTAATGTGTTCTTGTAGCATTTTTCATGATGGAGAGCAAAACAAAAAATTAAGATTAAAACTGCATTTCTGAATATTTCTTTCACAAATCATAATGAAACAGGAGCAGATGAAAAAAAAAAGCTGTTTGAACAAACTTGCAGTTGTTACATAGAAACTAGAACTGAAAAGGCCACAAGCTCCCTGCTCTGCTCCATTCCAATGCATTCAATTGCACACAAATAGATCCATGAACGTATTAGTTTTCCTCGTCTGAGCTGCCATCTGCATTCAAACTTTACAGCTGGATAGCTGGTAAAAATAAATGTGTCATCTGGAATATAGCGGGACAGAGTGTAAACAAAGGGATGATGGGAAAATGTGTGCTGGCTTACACTCTGCCAAAAGTCTCAAAACTCACAACGAACTCCTGAACCTCTGCAGAAACTATGTCCTAGAAAACAACAGTTTGTTGTTGTTGCTAAAAACAGCATTAAAGACCACTGGAAATGCTTTTAAATAGATCTAGATGACTGGAGATGGGCTTTAGAGGAAAAAGGTTATCTTAGTATTCAGACTAAGAAATCCTTAATTAGGCATATTGGAATATTTCTGATCCACTGGATAATCAATAAGTAAATAAAATGCATAGAGAAATACATTTATAGTTATAAAGTAATTCTTTTGTGTGTAACGTGGTTAGATTTTACATGATATTATTATTTTAAAGGAATTTATATATAAATGTATTACATAAAAATGTTAAAACCAAGCAAAGACATTCGAAGATGCAAAAAAATGATGTAATCATGCTATAAGGAGGTTTCAGATTGGATCAAAAAAGGTAGAAATGAATCTTGAAGCAAACAAAGAGTATTATAAAAGGCATTAGTGTGTTTGACATTAAGAGCATCAATCAGCTTCATTTCTGAAGCACTTCACATCTTTTAAACAACATTTATTCATTGAGCTTTTTTATACTATAGGTGGCTCAAAGGCTGTGCAGAAATAAAGACGTAATTAAAATTGTACTCCTGATGGAACTTCTCAAACTATTCAAATACATACAAGCTTTATCATAACACTCCAGAATCTAAATAGACATAAGACTTATACACTCATAGTTTGTACCATACACTCTCCATGTTTTATTGTCTTCAAAGAAACTGTTCCTCCTCTTGTCTCACGGTTGGACAGATTTGACTTTTACAGACAAAGAATTGGGTGAAAGTCCATATGTTTGCAGAAACTACACAAAAAAAACACATAAAACACACATGGATACACAATTTGAATATTAATAGTGCATAAAATGATATACAATATGCAAATGTATGTCTATTGAGATCTGTTGTTTGCATTTTTATTAAAAGTAAGTAGAAGTGTTACCTCTTCAATGACGCTCTGCATTTCAGCTTCAGTCATCTCACCAACAGATTCAAGTTTCATGTCCAGTTCAACTACGTAGTCTGATTCACAAACATAAAAGATCTTTTTAGGTCAAAAATAGTTTAGATGAGGGACACAGTGAAAAGAAATGTTCAAATTAACAGTTGACTTACTAGGCCCTTTGGCTGTTGAGGATCGTTTTGTAAAGCAGCGTTTTGTAAAGGAAAAAACAAAAACAACAATAGTTGAAGCTTTTATGACATCAAACAATATCCAACTTTAAAATATTCTGATTACGAATAACGCTGGTAGAGGGTTTCACAAAGCAAAACAATGTTAATACTGAATTGTGTGCTTTAGGAATTGGCGTTCATTGCTGACATTGATTTGAAATGGTGTTTATCAATTACATGAGGGTCTTATCTTACCAGTTACTGCAGAAAAGATGACTCCAGTGCTTGTGACCTTCTCAAACACAGAGATGAGGGTAAATGTGTATTTTGTTTGAGGATGAAGGTTGGTCACAGTGTAAGAGATTGGTCCGTTTCCTTTTGGTGAAGTAATATTTTCCTGTCTGCCATCAAACTGCAGAACAAAGCTAACATTGTTGTCTACTTTAGCCCACTGCAGATTGATGCTTGTCTCATTTTGTCCAGTGGATGTGACATTATCTGCATTTTGGGGAGCTGAAGATAAAACAAATCCAAAAACAAGACAATGTTACCACTAAATTGCGTGCTTTTCGAACTGACGTTATTTTCTAAAACTGTTTCAGTGGTCATTAGGAATTACATGTAGTTCATATCTGAAGAACAAAGCTAACACTGTTATTCATGTTATCCCACTGCAGATATATGGTCGTCTCATTTTTTAGATTGATTTTAAGGATAAAGATTAAAAAAAAATCGCAGGCACACTACTGCTATGGTTATATGCCAGTGATCTGAATAATTCCACATTTCGAGGAGCTACAAAAAACAGGAACGGAATTTTTAATCACTGTAAACTATGAAAGCAATTGCAGTTATGATACAATAGTGCATGGCTTGTTTAGTTTAGCACATAAACTTGGCATTTCTAAACTCATCTTTAGTTGTGCAAGTCTAATGTCATAACACTAATAATCACTAATGTGATAACATTAGTGACAGACTAATGATATCACATTAAAAAAAAGCAATTGTGAAAACTTTAATGACATCACACAATATCCAACTTTAAAATCATCTGATTTTGAATAAGTGTGGGAGAGGGTTTCGCAAAACTACACATACTTTGCTCTTTTTGTGTTTAGAAAGTGTCTAGTATTAATTTAAAGAATTGTTTAAAGTAAACTTGTATATTATTACCATGTTATACAGATGGTTAAAAATTAAAAATCATACCGGTTGCTGCTGTGATGTTCACCCCAATGCTTCTGACATTCTCAAACACAGAGAAGAGAATAACTGTGTATTTAGTCTGAGCCGTCAGGGATGAGAATGTGTGAGTTACTGGTCCATCTCCATTTGTGGCAGTGATGCTGGTTTCTGTGCCATCAAGCTGAAGAACAAAGCTGACGTTGTTCACTTTGTTCCACTGCAGAGTGATGCTGCTCTCATTCTGTGTGGATTGTTTGAGATTTGGGGGATTCTGAGGAGCTGAAAGAACAAAAGAAAAAATTTAGACCAACATTTTTTATGTTGTTTTACTAAAAATATTTAAGTAGTATAAAATACAGATAGTTCAAATGCTCTGGGGCCTCATTTATGAAACTTTGCGTAGGATTTGCGTCAGAAATGGCGTACGGATGAAACATAGGACGTGCGCACGCACAGAAATATTCGGATTTATAAAACCGTGCGCACGCACATCCTACGCATCTTTCCCTTAATAAATCACAACCAATTCTAAATTCAGCGCAGCTTTTGCTGCTTCATGACACGCCAATAGTTGCCCATAGTCCGTGAAACGCCCACAAGTTAATATTCATTGATTGCGAAATCATGGCAAACACAGAGAGGAAATCAAAAAAACGTAACTTCACCCAATGTCAAGTAGAAGTTATCCTTGGCGAGGTGGAAAAGAGGAGAAAAGTGTTGTGTGGAGGGCACAGTGTGGGCATTACTAATCCCAAAAAGGCACGTGAGCGGCAAACGGTGGCAGACGCCGTAAAGGACTTGAAGTGGGACTGGCACGGCGTGGTTCCTCCGAGGAACCACGCCGTGCCAGTCCGTGCCGTGGAAATGGGTTGATTGAATGGTTGAGACATACGCCATACATTGTTTTATCAAAAATAAAACAAACTGAAGGCATATGCATGAAAACCATAATTCCATGGCTTATTAAGAAATGTTTTACTATGAAAACAACTTTCCCCAGTGGACAATTAATACATCTGTCTGTCTAATTGCACCTATATCTGCTCCGCCAGACGGACACACTGACGAGAATATCAGTTTTGTACATTATTTCGTTCTGTTAACTATATTATTTAGAGGATGAATTGCACAACATGCCAATATTGCAGAACATATTTCACTTTTCTTTCTGCAAATATGTGTTCATTTGAATTTTTGTTGTAATTTTCGTTTGATTTTTTTTTGTTTGTTTCACTGCTGATTGATCAAACGGGTGTTGGTGTAGGCTGTTAATTGTAAGACTTGCTTTGTGAAGTCTTCATGTTATTTATGAGAGGCAGGATTGTCATTGTCATTTTCACTTTCACGTGTTTCTTCCATCTGCCGACGGTGTCGCCATTTCTCATTTCACCCGTTTTTGTGCGTACGCCTGGGTCAGAGCTTACGTGAAGGACCGCACATTTTCCCGTCAAGTTTGCTTTTTATAAATTTTACTTATTGCGTAGAGAGAGTGGCGTACGCCTACGTACGTACGCAACGTTTATAAATGAGGCTCCTGGTCATCTTAAGACATCAATGCATCAAAATCTAATCCTGTGCTCTCTCTATTGTTCTAAGTCCCCATATTTTATTAAAGTAATAGAAAAATCCTGTAACTACTGATTTTTTTCTTCATTTATTTTTTCTTACCAGTAACTGCAGTAATATTGGTTGCTTTGCCTCTGACATTTTCAAACACAGAGAAGACAGTGAATGTGTATTTAGTTCCAGCAGTCAGAGATGTGATTGTGTAAAATATTTGTCCATCTCCATTTGGTGCACTGATGTCTGTTTCTGTTCCATTAAACTCTAAGATGAAGCTGACATTGTTGTTAT
>JAUDJI010001082.1:0-11630 GCA_037389245.1 Oryzias sinensis | reverse complement strand
ACTCGATTAGTTATTAAATCGCCCGTAACATAAAATTCGAATTAATTGATTCAATTGCTTATCGCCCAGGCCTACAATGAAACAAAAATTAAAGCTGTTAATTAAAAATCAAGCAGTAAAACAAAGATTAGTTTGATACTACATCATCATGAGATGCTGTTACATTGTTAGCATTTGTTAACAACATGCTAATACACGCTTCCTGTACTTTGAGTTGCGTAGCAGCTCTGTCTCGGGCTAACTAAAGTGTATATGTATATTTAATAAAGTGATTTCACATGAGAAAAGCGTACAGCACAAAAAAACCGCTGCACTTTCTTACCTTGTTCTTTATGGCCGTTGGTTCACGTTTTCATCCACGTTTTTTCTTTCAAAGACTCGTGAAAATGAAAGTCCCGCCCCGCTGCCTTGGCGGTTTTGAAATGCAAATTTCGGCCAATCAGATCGACCAGGAAGGTTTCCGCCCCCAAGTGACAAAAACGCCCCCTTAACACTGAGTGTAAATCCAGGTGAACGCGCAAATAGAAACTGACCGCGCAGGATCCCCACTCAGTCAGGGTTGAAGCCGTGCAGTTTAGAATTGCGCCTGCGCGGTTATGAGGTTCGCTCACTCAGTTCCTAAATACGCCCGCTCAGTTGTTTTTACGCTCTTTCGGTTATTGGCAGATTTGTAATCCCATATTTCAAGTGCGCCTTATAGTCGTGAAAATACAGTAGGCTGTGCAAAAAGGCGCCTGAAACAATCCAGCACATAACTGCAGGGTGTAAGATGCTGGCAGGGAAAGCATACATGGAGCGCCATAATCAAGTGGCTGGAATAATATACAGGAATATGCGTGAAGAATAGGGACTGGAAACCCCTAGGTCAAAATGGGAAACACCTCCGAAGGTGGTAGAGCCTGAGAGTGCAAAGATCCTGTGAAACCTCCAGATCCTGACTGATAGGATGGTAATGGTGAACCAACCAGACTTTGTAGTGATGGATTGTTGTGGATGAGGCAGAGCCAATGTTCCGATAGGAACATCAGAAAGAAGCAACATGAGTAACTGGAGAAATACCAGGGACTCAAAAGAACTGTAGAAGCATGGAAAGTGAAGGTGACAGTGGTGCCTGTGGTAATTGAAGCATTCGGGGCAGTAACCCCCAAGCTGAAGGAGTGGCTACTACAGATCCCTGGAAAAACCTCAGACCTCTCAGTCCAGAAAAGCGCAGTGCTAGGAACAGCTAAGATACTGTGCAGGACACTCAAGCTCCCAGGCCTCTTGGTGTGAAAAAAAAAAAAAAAAACTGTGGGAGCAATTATTAGGAAATGGAAGACCATTAATAATCAATTTGGGGCTCCCCACAAGATCCCACCCCATGGGGTCAAAATGATCACAAGAATGGTAAGGAAAAAGTCCAGAACCACACGGGGAGACCTAATAATAATAATAATAATAATAATAGATTAGATTTATCTGCGCTTTTCCAGACGCTCAAAGCGCTTACAGTGTGTCCATTATTCATTCACTCCTCATTCATACTTGGTGATGGTAAGCTATGGTTGTAGCCACAGCTGCCCAGGGGCAGACTGACAGAGGCGTGGCTGCCAGTTCGTGGCTACGGCCCCTCTGACCATTACCAGGACATTCATGCGCGGGATCGAACCGCCGACCCTTTGATCTTTGGACGACCTGCTCAACCGCCTGAGCCACTGCCGCCCTAATGAATGACCTAGTGAATGACCAACAGAGAGCTGGGGGCAAAGTAACAAAGGCTACCATAAGTAACACACTACACCAGGGGTCGGCAACCTTTTTTACTCAAAGAGCCATTTGGGACCGCCCCTAATGGAAAAAAAAGCACCCGGAGCCACAACCCGTTTTGACATCATTATATATATTATGCATGTATATATTATATCAAGGGTGCTCATTACGTCGATCGCGATCGATTTTCAAAGACATAAGTGTAGAATGCGGGCCAGAAAAGATAAAAAAAGTACTTCTTTCTTTTCATCTTCATGTTTATTTGTTATATGTTTATTTCAACATTATTGTTAATGTACTGATGATTAAAAACTACACAGTGAGTTTACATAAAGATACTTTTGTATTAACAGATGAGGCGTTTTATTACAAAGACAGAAAGCAGCGACCATCGTATTCATGCTCTGCTGTAAACGGTGCAATGCGGGCAGCGTGGCATATTGTGAGGCATTTGGCGCTGCTGGCTCTGTACGAAGCGCGCGCCTCGCAGCTTGCTTGATGAGCTCGTATTTATCGGGCGAGAACTGCAGAGCTTATAGCAGGAGGAGAAACGCGCGGTGGCTTTAATAAACTCCGGTTGCTGGACTTCTACCGGGGACATGATGTGCCGCGGGGAGAAAAAGACGTTCTGAAGGCAGAGTTTGCGCTGAGTGCATTTAAACTCGTGTCTGCTGTGACGTATGTGTCAGAGGATGTCCGATTGGCCATTCTGCATGTCAATCAAGTCCCGTACTTTTCGGTGAGGATTTTGATTGGCTGGTGGATTTTCAAGAAACACTCTCTTCCCCTTCAATCTTCCCCACGTCCCCGAAGATGACCGGTCGATCGCAACCGACGCAACGAGCTCCCCTGCTCTGAAACACACATCACCGCACACGGGAGTCCAAAACACCGGCGCAAACTCTCCGTCACCAGAAAGCCGCTCCCCGTTCCGCGCCACGCCAAGCCCCCGGCAGAAAATCACTCCAGACCCGGAGTGTTTATTGAAGCCGCCCCGCGTGTCTCCTCCTGCTATCAGCTCCTCAGCCCTCGCCCGACAAACACGAGCCCACCAAGGAAGCTGTTTTTTACGTGGCACGTGCCTCGCACGGAGCCAGCAGCGCCTTTGAAATGCCATGAAAAATGAACAAACTAAAATAAATTTGAATTTTTATAAAATACTCATTATTTTCCAAAGTCACACAGCCACAACAGAAGCATGAAAGAGCCACATGTGGCTCTGAAACCATGGGTTGCCGACCCCTGCACTACACCATCAGGGACTCAAATCCTGCAGTGTCAGATGTGTCCCCCTGCTGAAGTCAGGCATGTCTAAAGTTTCCTAGGGAGCGAAAGCCCCAAAACATCACTGCTCAAGAGGAGGTCTGCATGGAGGAATGGGCCAAAATACCAGCAACAGTCTGTGAAAACCTTGTCAACACTAAAAGAAAACGTTTGACTGCTGTCATCACCAGCAAAGGGTATACAGCAAAGTATTGAGTTGAACTTTTGTTATTGACCAGATACTTATTTTCCCCCATAATTTACAAATAATCTCTTTAAAAATTAGAGAATTTGATTTTCTGGATTTTTTTTTCATACTGCAACTGAGGTATATCTATGACGAAAATTACAGGTTTCTCTCATCTTTTTAAGTTGGAGAACTTGCACAATTGGTGACTAAATACTTTTTGCCCCACTGTATGAATAATTTTTTCTAAACTTTTTTTGAAAAGAAAATCTAATGAAAAATTTACTAAAAGTATTTTGATGGGTACGTATTGCAGTATTGTGCTCAAAGTTGTTTTTTATTAGTTTGTACAAGTATATATACTTCTATGTGCAAGTTGTGAGATTATTTGTGGATTTAAATATTTTATGAGAATCTTTGTAGTAGATGGTGAGAATAAACCATAATTTATGGGCTAGATGGCTTTTTTTTAAGAAGAAGACTTTTGGCCCCTGAATTATCAGCTCCTCTCTGAATCTGTGAGACCACTTCCAGCAGTGGCAGGTTTTCATGCAATAATGAGCTTAGATGAGCACAGGTCAGCTGAGCATCAGCAACCCTCTCCGGGGCCTTTCACATCAAAGGAAAAAATACCTGTTAGATGTCAAAATGTCATCCTATAGTGATGGGGAGCAGATCGTTGCAAATATTGACAGTTTTAAACAAACCTTGGTATTGGGTCCATGTGGTTGTGTGGCACAGAGTTCCCCAGTTTCTGTCATTTACTTTTTATTGTCTTTGCTGTTCCAGTTTCCTTTCTCTGAAAAGGAACCTCCATTCACACACTTCCCTCACAGTTTTCTTCACTTCATACTCCATACTGTTTTCAATGCTGATGCAGTGTCAAATAAGTTGGCTGCACTTAATAGACAAAATTATCTTCTTTCTTCTTAAGGTGAGGAAATTATATGGAAGCACCTGTGTCATAGCTATGAGAAGTTGTTTAAGTTGTAAAATGCCTTAAAAAAAGTAAAGAAGCTTGTCTGTTGCATTGTTCAGTAGGGGGACAGTAAATTGTTCTTCAATTGCAAACTTAGTTTTAGTCACAAATTCCCATCTGTCTTTACTCATATTTGTGTTCAAAAAGTTCAGTTTTAAACGTTTAAAAGTTTAGCTTTAGTGTGTTCAGTAAACGTTTATCTTGTACGGTCAGCAACCTAAAGTGTGTTTTTAATTTAGGCCCCCCTGTGCGGCTGAGTTTGACATCCCTGTAATAAGAGCCTAGAAAATCCATGCATTTTTTTGTGTAACATGGCCAAATAAAAGATAAGGAACTCAAAGAATGTTGTCAAATTGTATGTGTGCGGGGGGGGGGGGGGATTATATTACCGATATATATAGATAGATATGTATCTATCCACCGACAGAGAGAGAGAGAGAGACAGAGAGATTACCTTTGGCACACTAAAGAATTACATTTTTATGAACTGTTAGTTATTAATTAATTCTAAGACTAATACATTATTAATGTATTTGTCCATCTGGAATATCTTGGAACTTGTTCAAGTTTCAAGTTTCTCCCTTTTCAAATAAATAAAAGTCCAAACTGCAGGAATGTTAGCACCCTTATAAGATCTGTTCCATTATATTGATTTTCATGTAGTCTCAACAGACTTTTTCTGCTTCTCTTTTAGCCTATGCTTTGCAACATATGACTATGTAATTGCTAAGCTTACCCTTATCTTTAACCCTTAAAACATAGAATTTGTTTCAGAGTATGGGGGTTTAAGTGTTACTGTCTTTACCTAACAGGGCCGTCAAATGTTAGATGTAATCTTTATTGACCTTTGTAGCATAAGGGACAATAAAATACAGCCTGAAATTTACTAGTGTTTTTATTAAGTTGTTGCTTCAATTGTAGGCTTTAAAACAGCAGGAGCCTTTTTTTTCATTCGACACTCCAGCACACTTTTGTGCAGACTAAATATAGATTGTGCACACTTCACTTGTCTCTCTGTGCAGTCCTACAATATAAAGTTGAGAATTTGGATAAGAAAAGACGTTTTGAAATAAACTATGAATTTTAATCGTCCATTTTCTTATTTTGACATGGGGTTTCCTCTAGAGAGAAAAAATAGTTTTCAAGGACATGGAGCAGGACATTGAAATTAATAGATATACAAAAATAAACATAATGGATCAGCAATTGGATTTAGAGAACCAAAATTAGAGTAAATCAAGTGGAGAATTTCTTTCCATTTTCCTCTGTCATGGTTTTCCCTCAGCTTCTCCTTCAGTCTCGCTGTCTGTCTTTTCTTCACATCAGTGCTCTGCAAACTGTCAACTCCCATGGAGTGGGTGTGCTTCACTCTTATGTAAAACCAGCTTGTTATACAATTTAAATTCTCTCTGTTTTAGTGTATGTGTTCATGCATGTTCTCTATATATGGGTTGGGATGTTGAAAGTCTTTACCAAGGTTATTATAGTTAACGAAAACGAACGAAAAAACTAAAACTAGAACTGAAAAAAACATTTTCGTTAACTGAAATAAAAATAAAAACGAGAGTTTTAAAAAAAAAACTAAAACTAACTAAAACTGTTTGTTGTGTGTATAAAACGAACTGAAACTAACTAATATTAACCCCAAAAAATACTTTATTTTCGTCTTTGTTAATACATAAGTATTTTGGGTTGAAATAAAGTCTATTTACTTCACCCTTCTAGTTTTACTGTGTAACTGAACCTTACGGCATCACGTTGTCTGTGACGTCACAATGTCTGTCAGACACTGCCGGCTAGCGTTGTCATAGACATGTACATGAGCGTGATGGCTGCATAAAAAGTTGGGAGAAAGCGGGAGAGTCCTATTTGGGACTTTTTTGAATATAACAGCGTCGAAAACTAAAGTAAGTGCCTTGTAGTCGAAGCAGGAGACAAAATTTGTGGAACGCTCCTCAAAGGGAAAAACCCTACGAATCTAAAAGTACATTTAAAAAGCGCACATGACACAACAACGCAAATCAACAGTACCTAGACAAGCTAGCCTGTCGCCCGCCTTCCCCCGAAAAAGAAGCGAGAGCAGATAACGTAATGCTGTTATCAGCTGTTGTATTTTAATTTAAGGATGGTTGTCCTTGTGTCCTCTGAATAATAAGTGTTTCAAAATGTATCTTTGATTTAGTTTTTATCATACAATACTTATTCTGGTGATTTTGAATCATGCACCTGACAAATATCCTAATTTACAAAAAAATAAAAAAAATAAAACTAACACTAAAACTAATAAAAAACTAAACAAAAACGAAGCAATTTCAAAAAATAAAAACTATTAAAGCAGCCTCTAAAAACTAATTAAAACTAAATAAATTTAAAAACAAAAATTCAAAACGAAATAAAAACTAAAACTAATAAAAAATCCGAAACTATTATAACCTTGGTCTTTACTGAGACCAATATAAAAAGAAACAGCCGATGATTTCACTGCAAGTGAGTGTGGGGGTTTGTGTCAACTACCCCTGGATGCAGCATGCAGAATTGCACAACATAGTGGAATGCTGGAATGCTGAGGAATGTGAACAAGCTGTGGAATGTTAACCCCGCCCACATTGAGCCCGTCTTCTTCTTTGGTTTTACAAGTTTCCATGTGCAATATCTCCTCACCGTGAGGGGGGGGGGGGTCTAAGAACAGGAATATCAGTTTGGTTTAGTCTGTTTTGTTAAAGTTTTGTTAAAGTATTTTCCTAATGCATTCTTTGTATTCATGATCCCTTTTTCATTGTTTTTCATTGTGCTAAATAAAAAAAAATATTTAATTGAATTTTTGCGCTAAATTAAAAAAAAATTTAATTGAATTAGAGAATTTATACAGTGATTCCTGTCTTCTTATGCCTTTTACAAGTTTCCATGTGCATGTATTAGGGAGTTAATACATTTTGTCTGGCCTCACAGACTCAAAAAAATAACTCATTGGATGAACTCAATTTAATTGTAACCCCACCTCAAAGAAAATTTTTCCATGTAACGAAATTTAATTGAGTTAGTCAAACTAAATTTTATCAAGAAAGGCAAAGGAAAAAAAAATCATGCAACAAAAGTCTACAGTCAGCTTCGAACAAACCTCTGTATGTTAAACCCTCTACCTTCGCCGTCGGTATAAACAAATACATTCATCACTAAATGGGGCTCGTCATGTATCGTCTTATTGGGAGAAGCCGAGTTGAAACAATTTCATGCCAGTTTTCTTTTTTTACGTGGACAAAACGAACGAAAGTTTTCACTTTTGAAAAGTCGAAGGATTTGAAGGACTAAAAGTCATACCAGGCATTAGACGAAGGAGTTGAATATGTTATTAGTTGAATAGGTGAAAAATTGTAGCCGTAAGAAGGCAAAAACTAAAAGAATAAAGACAAACAGGAAAACGGCATTCATCAGCATGCCCCTTACTTGAACTCAATTATTTTGGATTACTGGAGTTATAGGGGAAAATATTAATACATTTTGTTTTAGGTCAATTAAATGTAGATACATTCTCTTAAAATAAATATTTTTAAATAAAACAAACAGTATTTTATTGTGTTACATGAAAGAGGGGCTTGAATCATTTTTTTGAGTGATAAAAAAACATTGCATCATTCAAATTTTCCTCCCCTCTGTTCTCTTTCTTCCTCATACAATTCACAATGACACAAAATGTGCTCCACTGATTCTTCCCCTTTCCTGCAATCACAACTGCACTGATGAAGGTGAATCAAATACACGGGCTCAACGTGGGCGGGGTTAACATTCCACAGCAGACGAGCTCAATGTGGGCGGGGTTAACATTCCACAGCGTGTTCACATTCCTCAGCGTTCCAGCATTCCACTATGTTGACCAATTCTGCAGGCTGCAGCCAGGGCTTACTCGTTTGTGTTGGAGTGTTGCTACCCCGCGCATTGCTCTTATATCTGTGCATTTTTTGCAGTGCATGCTAGGCTGCAAAAAACAGAAACCTTATAGTGTATTTTCTTCTATACCTCTTCAGGATGCGTGCCTCTAAATAAAGAGTTAAATATATATATATTTTTTAAATTTTCTTACAATGAATCACAAAAATTCGGTTAAAGACAAAAACATGCCATTAGTGACTGTCATCCTTGATTCAGAAAAAATATTTTTCTTCATTAATAATGACTTCTAAGTTTTGCATTTTTACTCATTTTTTTTCTTTACCTTTTTAGTCTCAAGTACGGTGGCCGACAGGGCTCACACTACATACAAATGGAAAAACGCAACGGCATTACCCGAAGCGCGACGAATTTACCCGAAGCACAATGGTATTAAGAGACAATTTACGATTTAAATTCTCGTACCTTTACAAGAAAAAAGTCATCGATTATGTGGAGCCTTTTCTGAAGTTTTTTTTCCGGATAGGTTTAAAAAAAACAATGACATTCTGAACCTTTCGGCAAATCAAAATCAGATAATTTTCAGTGTAAACCGGTTTTCCGGGGTTCGGTGTCGGTAAAGCGGAGTTTCATATATAAAATAAGGAGCTCAGAGACACCTTTGGGTGTAGAAGACCGCTCCAGCTTTTATTTTCCTTTTCATTCACATATCCTGAAGTTCATCTGTCACCTTACGACATGAACCTGTCATCCGAACACCAATGCAGAAGTAAACAGTTTTACATACGCCGCCTCCTCCAGATGAAATGTCCCGTTATAACATATAACAATAAAGAGGAATGAAAATAGTCTGTTATATTAGCATTAGAACGTTGAACGTTGACAGCTGCAAGGATACTGTTGAACCTGCACGATGACTTCTCTTTTTTTCTTTCTGACCGTGGTCGGAAACGCAGGGGAGATTTTCTCCAGGGCCGAAGGCGGATCCTCGTTTGGGGTTCACTTTCCCGTTCAGATCGTCAGCCTCCAGAGCGAGTCAATAAGACAAAATACTTCTTCTGGGGAGGGACACCATCTTTTTATTAAGGTTCTCAGTCCTCGATCACACAATATAGACGCAAACTCTCCAGCTCCGCGCTCCCCCCCCTCTCTTTCGCCCGTGCTCTCACACATGCACGCGGGGTCTCCAACACACACGCACACTCCATAACTGTCGCCGTCAGCTTCATCGGGCTGCAGAGATTCCATTTGTATGTAGTGTGAGCCCTGTCGGCCACTGTACTCTAGGGTTGTAAGAATTAAAATCGTTTATGTGAAATATAGCAATATATGGTGATACATAAAATGCTGCCAAAACAATATTTAATTAATCATTTGTTTCTGTAGTGTTGCATAATACTTTTGTTTTCCAGCTGAACCCCTGACAGCCATTTGACAGCACACCACACCGAGCCCCTTACAGCAGTTCTACACTGAACTAAAACAACTACAAGATCTCGCAAAACCATCTTGTGGTAAATGTTCACTTATTAGCCTCACAGTTGTCGTCGTTACAGGGTTTTGAAGTGACGTGTACAAAAACTTAGTTTAAGTACCCATCCCAAGTTAAAACTATGTGCCCAGTTGGTACCAGTACTGCTGTATATAGAACTACAGCAAATGCGGATTTCTTCAGCAACCTGATAGTGTAGAATTCTGAGCAGTGAAATATGTATTCACTTCAGCAAGGATAATAGTATGCCTTCAATTGCAAAAGGTTGCTACTTTGAAGAACCTAGAATATGACATAGTTTCAGTTGGTCACACTTTTTTGTTATGTATATAATTCCACATGTGTTAATTTATAGTTTTGATGCCTTCAGTGTGAATCTACAATTTTCATAGTCGTGAAAATAAAGAAAACGCTTTAAATGAGAAGTTGTGTCCAAACATTTGGTCTGTACTGTATATCGAATCACGATACGTATTGTATTAACAGACTCTTGCCAATACACACCTTTACTGTGCACCTTACTGATTTTTCTGGCCTTTTGGGATCTTGAACAACTTTTTTTTTTACTTTGCTACATTATATGAGTAGCACTTTGACACATGATCACTTATTCTTTACACCAGAAGAGGAGCACTAATTACATCTGACAACTGGCAGTCTGTACTAGGCACAGAAGGGTTCCATTGATTAACCCATTTTTTTCTCACAGTTCTGCTAAAATAAAAACAAAAAAGCCATTTAAACATATTCAAATGTGCTTTGCTATTATATTTTGGTATTTTTATGCTTTGTTATTATTGTTAAACAAGTATCGTTGGTAAAGAGCAGTAATTTAAGTCTAACTTGCAAGTAAAGCTACAACATTTCTTTCCAACACTTTTTTTTTATGTTCCAAAGAGTATTGTGGCAAATAGGCTCCGTGCACGAAAGTAAGGAGTTCTACTTCCGCCGCCTTGAGTGTGAGGCCGACCATTTCCGGTTTGGGACTTCTATAGCAGCGACACGGCAGATTTTGATTGCGAAAGATGGTATATTTCACCCATTTTCTACAAGGTCTCCCGAAAATCGACGTGAACGACATCTACAGGATTGTCGACCAGTGCGTGGTTACATGGGCAAAATATCGTGTCGAAAATACCGAAAAGGAAATGTGTCCCGTTGTAAACAAACCTTTGCTGTCACATTATGCAGCAGCTCGGTAATATACGAGGCGATCTTCCAAACGTGCTTTTATTAATTTTATGAATATTATGAAGTGCCTGTTCGCTCATCATTTTATATTTAATCCTTGTGGTCGGTGCTTTTTTTGTGGAAGAAGAACAGAACTGAAGAACAACCCAGTGTTAGGAGAGGCTAACAACACTGGCTAACAACATTAGCCTTTATTTGTCGGGGCACAATTAGAAACACAATTCCAAGTGTCGTGATTTTTTTGAACAGTTTCTAAGGACTGAGCAGCATTTCTGCTCTGAAAAGCTCACACACACTGTGTGCTCTGCTCTGTCCTCGCGAGTCCGGCAGCCGCTAACCCAGAGCGGCGGCTCGGCTCGCAGTCCGAATTTTCACACATAAAAAACAACAAAACGCACACGTAACAAAGCACCTTCCACTCAAACACATTAATAAATCCAGCTGCTCTGCTCAGAGAGGTTCACTCAGTCCACTGGATCCGGAGCCTGAACGCAGAGCTCGGATGCCGGGTCCAGACGTCAGTGAACACGCATCCCCCCGCATCTCCCTCGTGAGGGGTGAAAGAGACGGGAGAGCCAGCGGGGAGAGAGCGGAGCGGGGCTTTACGCGGTCGGTCCCGTATAGTTCACAAGCTTTCTCTCAGCCAAACACCGTCTATGCATGACGTAACCCAGAGCAGCAGTGACACACGATCGGAATGACCGTTTACATGAACAACGATCTGTATATCCCAGCTATCTCGATCGGAAAGAAATTTTCATCCGAACGAGTCTGACCGGGACAAAGTATTCTGAACGGCGTGTTTACATGACGCATTTTCTTTCCGATTGCTGCAAATACGAAACACGACTCGTCTTGCTTGGGGTGAAGTCCTTCCGCCGTGT
>JAUDJI010001081.1:0-11630 GCA_037389245.1 Oryzias sinensis | reverse complement strand
TACATCAAACTTCACTCAAGCCGGGGATGTGACTCACAAAAGCTTTTGGATAAACGTTGGTAGCATGGACAGGAAGAAGAGGGGAGCAGGAACCTTCCTGCTCCCCTCTTCCTGAATGAAAGACTGAAGGTAATGGAAGAGCTCCTCATCTTCATTCATCAGAGACAGACTTTGTCATAACAAATCAGTTTTATGAATAACCATAACCAGAGTTGGCTCATAACAAATACTGAGAGCAGAGTGAAGCTGAGAAGCATCTTAACCCTCCGTCGAAGTCTGAGCACCACCAAAGGTTTTGACAAATCATGAGTTGACTTTATTCCACAGGTTATTTTACATACTACAAACACGCAGTTTCTGCCAGTTACTCCACTACTTATGTCTACGGCTGAGATATAGAAATATTGTTTATCATATTAAGGTTAACGGTAAATTTTGAAAGCTGTTCTGGAGCTAGGATGCTACAACAACAAATGTCCTCAGCGTATGGAGAGTTTCATTGATCTGGGATTTTCAAAAACACCTTTCCTATATTCTCAAGCAACAGGTGAAAATGGTTATCTAAAAATTAAACTGCAGACTTATTTCCCTCTGTCTTATTATTACTTCTTTCTTAAGAAGAGCAATAATTTTATTTTTTTACTGGATCTTCAATGGCTGGAGTGAGGGCTTCTATGTTTATCCAGAAGAGGGAGACAAATCCCTCTTTATAATACGTTTTTCATCTTTAACAAGCTGTTAAAAATATAAAATAGATCTCAGTTTAAATATCTAAATATTGAAAACACTAAAAATGTTTCTTTAAAGGCCAGGAAAGGAAACCAATTAGAAGAATGAAATAAGAAAGCCTAGCACTATTAGTATTTTTTTACCAACTCGTGGCATCAAGAAAACAAAACCTACTCCACCTTCAGTCACATGATCTGTGTGACTCGATCAGCTCTCAGCAGCGGTCCGGATTTGCATGTTTTCCACACGCTCGAGTTTCTGTTTTTTCTCTCTGGTTTTTCCAGCTTACTTGTTCATTTCAGAATTGTATATGTTAAGTTATTTGTTGATTTTGATTTTTAAATCAGCCTGGGGAGTCAGTGAGTTCAGGGAGTCAGCTGGTAAAGATGTAAATGATGGCCATCGGGTGATGATGAGAGCATTAACGCCTGTCTGAGGTCCAACACTGCTATGAAGACATACATCTGTTCACACCAGGACATTGGTTTTATCATTTTAGGATGTGTTAGAGTCCCGTTTAAAACAGTTCAGCTCGGATGACCCTAACAGTAAGTCTCATTCCTACTTTATTCTACTCCCATTGCTTATATTCCCTCCTTTAAACGCAAACGCTAAATTCATGTAACCTTTTTGTTAAAAGTTTGATTTTTAACAAAAGCATGTTTTGAGAAAACAAGTTTGTATAAGAATCAATGTTGTCTGCTACTGCTTTTCACCCCTAAAATATTTTGAGTTTTTCAAATCTTGTGAAATTAATTATTTTAAAAAGTGTCTTTGTGAAAATATTCATTCACAGAATGAATATAAATATAACGAATATAAATATTAGACATAGTTCACAACTTCAACTGAAATTATTTTCCGTACTGATAGCTGGATACTCTTTAGGATTTTTGTGGTAGATTGTACGATTCACAGCTCTGCTAAATAGCTCCATACCATTATACTACCACCCCCATGTTTGACAGTTGACTCTGCTTTTTTTTTACACTGTTAGTTTCACATCAGACACAAGAACAAATAAACAGTACATCTTCTAAAATTATCTCAATAGTTCATAGAAAATATGCTCATACTGTTAAGAATGTTTATTTTATATACTTATTTTGGGGAACAAGCTGCTCTGCATATGACCGGTCATCATTCTTTTTCTTTTCTTTTTTGTTTGTCGACCAAGACAGCAAGCTTTTTTTCCCACCTGTTAAAAATAATTCTGTTCTCCATTTTCTCCGAATTGGCTGGTCCATTCCAGACAAACGTATTTTGAGTTATTTGTTCCCATGTTTCTTTAGATTTAAGGCGTGCTGTTTTCTTTTCTTTTTTCTTTTTTTAGTGTTCCACTTTCTCAGACAGGTTCTGTTGTAGTGACTGTGATTGAACAGGATGGACGAAATCAGGCTGCTTTGAAGCAAAATAAATGAATGTCTGCTTTTAAAAAAAATACTGTTTATTTATGATTTATTGGTGGGAAAACATCTTTTTTATGTTGGACACATTTGTCTGGATTTTCTAAGTTAGACTTTCTAAATCTGCACAGTCTGAAAATGAAAGGAAAATAATGGAATGATGGTGTCTGGCCATCATCAGTGAGAGTAACTCGTTGCAAAAGTATAACAGTAACAAAATACTTTTTTGCTGTAAAGTGTAAGGTGTTGCCATTGCACTTTTCAAAAAATCATTATTCCTTACATGTTTAGTACCTCATTTAATACACAGATTAACTACCCAGATTGCATAGTTTAAAGCAGTGAATGTACAAAGCATTGACAGATATAAGACCTCTGTTTTTGCGCCACATCACCACCAATGACATATGTTTGTCACTTTATATGACACTTTATATTGTATTCATCACAGCAGGCTTTACAAAGAAAGTAACTCGGAGCAACGCTCATTACAATTATAACAGCCATTTTAAACAGAATAAACAATCATTATGCAATGTAATATGTTTTGGAGGTAACTTGCACATCTGGGTAGGATGTGATTATAGTGGAGGAGCTAATATTTTTTTTTAATTTTAATGCTAACATGGAAAAAAGCAACGGTTCTGTCTTGGTCTAATGTTTTCTTTATTTATTATTCTTTTGGTCTAATAATTACCATATTTTCATCTGTGTGGAAAAGCAGACAATTGACCACAGTTTCATCGTGACTGATGGAGCTACTAGTAATACTTGATTTAAAAAAATCACATTTGAGTGAAAACTGTCTCATAGAGAATGTATTTGTAGAAAAGAAGGCATCCCAGCTGTGGGCCCTGAGGTATATTAAATAGTTTTCTACATTTAATTATGGGCTCAAAGAACACAATTCCCATTTTTTTTAATGTTGGCATTCTGTTGCTTTTACTCTATATAAAAATAACCACAGTTTGTGGTTTTCTGGGATTTCCTAGATCGTGTCGTCCTTATGATGATGTGAATTCAGTCTCAAGCATGTATGCATGATCCACATATGTCCTCGTTTGCCCTTTTACCTCCTTTTCTCCACTCCGCAGACATGAGTGCATGCTGCTCCGTCCGGTCAGGGTTTGTGTGGCACACTCCCACAGAGCATGCCGAGGTGTGTGTGTGTTTGTGTGTGTGTGTGTGTGTGTGTGTGTGGACCAGGACCAGGGGGTGGCTGTGTGACGTTTGGCCCGGCAGCTGCTCGGGTCTTTTGTCTGTGTTTGACCCTGCTGACCCGGCACTCGTCCTAATGTCACACACACCTGCACACAGTCAGACACATGACCTCACACACGCACACACATTCAGGCACGCACAAGGATGTATGTAAATGTGTGGGTTTGCTATAGCACACGCTGTCCAAACAATTGGTGTTGAAATAGGCCAGGCCCTGGAGGGACAATCTATCATGACTTAATCAGAGTGCTTGGACTTTGGGTGGACGTGTGTGTTTGTGCATGTGTGTCTACAAAATTGTGTTTTTGAATAAGTGGAATTCAAAATTAAAGATATTTGCAACCGCTGTTAATGCTTTGGGTTTCTCTAATGGTGAAAGAAGTAATAAAATGACTCGGTTTCTCTACTTGGGGCTGTAGTTTTTTTCTTCAGACAGTCTGTTTTATTTGGGCAGATGTCCGAGTTCATCTAAACTCTGCTGTGAACCAAACCTGTCTTCAAACAAGCGGCCGTTCTAACTGCCTGATGCTCCAAGGAGGTTTGATTTAATCGTGTCCACTCCTAGGAGAGCAGTGTGAAAGCAGATTAGACAGAATGAAGCAGAAACATTTAGTAAAATTCCCAATCAGCCCAATTCGTGTTATGTATGACTGTATGCTGATGACATAGTGTTGAGTCTAAGCACTGCTGGTCTTCAACAATTGATAAACAGCTGTTCTGCGTGATAATGATATTGCCTTTAATGGAAGAAAAATTGTGATTGTGACCTTCAAATGCTGAGCCTGTGTGTTCTGATAAGATAAAGCATCTTGATCATGTCATCTCAGAGGACATGTGAGATGATATCAAGATCTACAGCAGGGGTCTCAAACTCGTGGCCCGCGGGCAATTTGCGGGCCCCAAAACAACAGTTTGCGACCCCCGCCTTAATATGAAAGTTTCATGTTAGTGCGTTCCACCAGTATTTTATGAATGACACTTTTCAGTGTTGTGTGCAGAGCTGATGAACCAACTAATCACAGTGGGGTATGTGACTCTTGGGGGCATGTTGACCATGCTTGAAGCAGGGAAACATTTAAGGCGGGAAACCTGACAGCCCCCTCCCCGGACCACATTACATCCATACTTTACTTTTTAGAATGTGTACATTCGCACATAATTTTCTAAACACATGCAACAGATGCTGAACTTTTTTCTGCACGGATCCAGAGGAAGGTTGAGGTTATGGTTACGCGCTGTGGCGTATTAACCTTTGTGCTTTCATATGGGGTCCAGATGACCTGATCCTTACATTGACGTGTTCTCCCTACCACAATAAAGGTGGATAAAGGTGGAAAGATTTCATGTAATCCATGGAGACCAGTGAAGATCACAAATCATTGAAGAAAAAAGGTTCAGAGCACTGTCTAGTGGGTATAGATGTGGGGATTTGTCTGCTGGACTAAAGCTGACTGTGATGTGATAAACACAAAAAAGGCATTTTTTTAGAGCTTGGATTTGTTGTAAAATTGTGCTTTTAAAAAAATGCAAAATCTCTTTGAGTGAAGTCCAGAGGCTCGGTGGAGTTGCAGTTAGTGAGTCCAAATTACGTGATTAAACCTCAGCAATGTGTCACACTTGTGTGCCTCTCCAGCTACTCCATCTCCATTACCTCAAACACGAGCCTGCTGGAGCAGCAGCTGGTGTGTGTGCGTGCGTGTTTGTGTGTGTGTGACACGTTGACATGGTTTTTTTTGCTGCCTCCTTGTCCTCACTGTGTGACCTTAAGGGCATCGGCCCTCAGTCCAGCCTATTGTGTTTTCTAAGTCCTTGCTGACCCCTCTACACACACACACACACACACACACACCATCATGTGGCGTTGTGGTTTGTTTGGCCTTCCTCTCCAAAGATGGGAGCATGTGTAGAGGCTGTTAGCATAGCGTTAGGCCTGTAAAGTGTGTGCTTTTGGTTCCTACCAGCTGGACAGTCTTCCTCTCCATCCATTCACCCCTCGGGGTTTGTTAATAGGCCGGAGTAATCCATGGGTCCGTTTTCTCCCCCCTGCAGGCTGATCAAAACTCCTCTACAAACCCCTGCTTTTGTCTTACTAAAGCATCCATCAGTCTCACCCGAATCTTCACCGCTCTGCAGTTATTTAGTTTTATCACTTAGCTGAATAAGATCAGTCACTTTATAATATGTCCCAAATTTTTAAGTATTTACTCGAAATCGAAGTAATCTGTACAAAAAAACAAGAGGTGCAACTTGAGTTTGTCACATTAAATAACCGAAGGAATCAACTGAATGAACAAGTTGTGACGTTGACATCATGTTAAGCACAGATTTAGTGTGGATACATATCTTCTTCCAGAACCATAGAAGAAATTTCTAATTCGTCATCTGCATGTGTGATGAAAAAGTTTGCTGTTGGAAAAGCTTGCAGTTGCGATGTAGAAACCACAATCTCCCTGCTCTGCTCCATTCCGATGCATCCATTTGTGGACGACGGCATCCATGCTAGTCTTTGTTTTCCTCGTCTGAGCAGGAATGCAGCTCAAAACTGTACGACTGGACCGCTCCAACATTACTCAGCACTTTTGTTGCACCAGTAATGTTACGTTGTTGTTGTGAGGGCTGTAAGCTAGTGGGAGAGCGTGTAAATAGATGGATGATGGGAAATGAGGTCAGTCTTACTCCACGCCAGAAGCCCACCCACAACTTAGAAGTAAATATCTAACGCTGCTCTGCAGGAACTATTCATTCATTCATTCATTCATTCATTCATTCATCTTCTTTGTTTATTCCCTTTCGGGGTCACGGGGTTGCTGGAGCCTATCCCAGCCCCTTGTGGGTGAAAGCAGGGGGCTCCCTGGACAGGTCACCAGTCTGTCGCAGGGCAGAGTGTCCACAATCACACACCCATTCACTCTCACACCTATGGATAATTTAGATCAACTAATGAACCCATGAAGCATGTTTTTGGACGGTGGGAGGAAGCCGGACACCCCGGAGAAAACCCACGTATGCACTGGGAAAACATGCTAACTCCACACAGAAAGGTCCCCCATTGGTGTTCTGGTTCAGGTCCCCCAGCCGGGACTTGAACCAGGGGCCTTCTTGCTGTGAGAAACTATGTCCTAGAGAATAACACAAGCTAAAACCGGCCTGATCACAATGAAAAGACCACTTTGATGGATCTGTCCCTTCACCTTAACCCGTAGAAAACTGGGAACTGTGATTTGGCCCTTTGCTTCAATGTTACAAGTAATTTATGTTGTTAAGAAAACTTTGTTTTCAGGCAGAATCAAGTTTCCCTGTTTTTCCTCAGAATCAAGGTGGTACAGTCCAAACATCCCAGAATGAGAGCATCAAAGTTGGACAGGAAAATAAACAGATTTTGTCCCAAGATACGTGTTTTTGTCAGCCAATAAAAAAGTTAATAGCTTTGTAAACTTTTTTTTTTGGTTTTTAATCAGTGAGGTTTCTACAAAATTCGAATTAATCAATATTAATCACATTCATCACCGGATGGTTATTCGTAGCAATAATGTTGCAAATCAAACCTGGAAACAAATTAGTTTAGGTTTTTAGAAAGTTTTGATTTGAGTCACTGTAACATTTACACAAACCCATTCTTAGTTTCGTTTAAATGAAAAATTTCAGAAAACAAATCTGTCAGTCAAACAACAGGATTGTCACTGAAACTCAGACAAACAATGGCAGGATTGAGTTTAAAGGCTGTGATCATTCGCTCTCATTAGGTGACATCTCCATATGTTTCCTCTTCTGTCTGAGGCACAGATTCCCAGGTCAAACAAAACCGCTGCTGTTGGTCCTGCGTAAACATCAGCTCTGTTCCTGCGCAGCACGGCGCAGCTTTGAAGGTGCAGGCGGGCAGCCGGGACGGGGACACCTGTTCTATGGGCAGATGGCCCACATGGCTCCTTCTCCCCGAGGGGAAAACCCGTCAGATGAGCCCCAATTAGGGAGTCACTGCAAGTCAGAAAAGGGCCGGGGGGCCGGGGGCACATGGTGAAGGCTGAATTTTGATTTTCAGATAAAGCTGTACTGGGGAATTTTGTCATTTTTCTTAAATATTGTTTTTTATTTGCATTTGTAAATAAAACCCTGAGATAATTCACGCATAATGTCTTAAAACCCTTAATTTGCAGAACAGAATCCATTCCAACGTTGGCTGTAAAGCTGCATTTGGTAATTTTACATACCATACTTGTTTTTTGGCAAAATTTGGCCAGGGGTGTGAATTATACGAAGGGTTAAAAGCTAGAGGGTGCTGTATGTGTGAGTATCAGTATTTTCTACTGACAGCAACACAGTAGAAGAAATGCCGCTTTAGTCTTACGTCGGGCTTGTTCCAAATCGACAAAGAAGATGAAGAATTCAATGGATTCATTGATTTGCAGCCAAATAAAGTTTAGTCGATCTGTTAGCGGGTTCTTTATGTTTGTCTGAATAATTGTTCATATATTGTGCTAATATACTAGATTCCTCCTATGTTTCATGAAGCTAAATAATATGTCTGTGCCTTGTATCTTTGTTGATTTCTCCAGTTTTTTGGTAATAGACCCAGTGTCCTTAAAGTTGTGTCTTAGGATTTATGCAAAGAAGACATTTTCTCCTTTCATGTGGTGGTTTTTAGTTTGTTCGTTTTAATATTTCCTCATTCACGCAGCTATTTTGTGTCCACAAGCAGAAACAAAAGATTGTTCCAATCTGGAATCCCTGCAGTGAGCGCTTTGCAGACCTCTGTGGATCACATGAACCAAGTTTCTGAGGATATAAACTGACATAAAAAGATTCTAGCAACATGAAACATCAGCACAGTTGAGCTCTTTTGACTACATATATAAGGTAAAACATGGATTTTTAATTATTACTTCATAATATGCTAGGACTTTTTTCCTCCACCAGAGAAAAGAAATTGTCCTGTCAAAAATGTTTTTAATTCTGCCAAAACCCCAGTTCCCCAAGGCTCACCCCGTCACAATTGATATCATGGAGAAGTCCCAAATGTCCTCTGCATATACTGAAAGGAGTCAATCAATAGTATGCAGCAACTGGAAGATATTTAGAAAGCGTCGCTGGCAGTCTGAGGGATTTCTAGAATTGGGCATTTTTGAAACCTTTAATTATCCTTTTTTCCCCTAATTTTCTGTGCAAAACTGGTCTTATTAGATCACATCTGTCTGAGCCAAGGGACTGCTGCTGCTTTCAAAAGGATGAGATCCTTATATAACAGCCGATAATAATGAAGACTGTAGAACAAAAAACAATGTAGACTTTAAAACACATTACTACCAAAAAGTCAAACTTTATTATTTTCTATCTTTGTCCTGTGTTATTTGGACATTAACAATCACCTTTACATTAAAAGTCATTTTTCTCATATTACAACTTCAATGAGGTTTTTTCTTTGAAATGTTACAAACATCATATATTTTATCATGTTCTTTTTTTTTATTTTGTCTTTTTTTTACTGATATTGTGTTTGTAAGTTAGATGGAAGCAGAGGATTCTATGAAGCGACCCTGAAAAGAGACAAAGACAGAAAGTTTGTGCATGTACAATAAATACTGCAAGATATCTCTACATATATTTAACCCTTGCCCTATCTTAGATGACCCCACCCTTACATTGAGGTGTTCTCCCTACCATGACAAAGGTGGATAAAGGTGGAAAGATTTCATGTAATCCATGGACACCAGTGAAGATCACAAATCATTGAAGAAAAAAGGTTCAGAGCACTGTCTAGTGGGTCTATATGACCCAACTCCCAATGGTAAAGTGACTAGGATAGCACAAGGGTTACGAAATGTATGTGTATTTTTAGTGTTGCTATTTTGATAGAGCTATATGGTAACAAGGCAGTTTTCCTTTTTTGGGGGAGTTCTATTCTATTCTATATTACCATATATGATATCTATTATATTTCCATCCAGTTGGAACACAACATTTTTGTGCTTGAATTGTCAAATCCTCAAACAGGAAATGTTTATTTGTTTTATTTGAAGGTCTGTTCCACCAAAAATGACCTAATTTCCTGTTTTTTCCCCTTAATTATTCCTTTTCCTTTTCTATTGAGTCTTCCTCATTTGGACTGTACCCTTAAAGCATGTTTTTGGGTTTGCTGGTTGGCGTTTCAGTCGTGTGCGTTTGAACACTTTCATGTCACGCTTTCTCCCCTCACAGAGCCCACAGGACCTTTAAAACAACTCGCCTCACCGTCTTTGTTAGGCCAGCCGTCTCTGCTGGGGCCAGGTGCGCCTCAGAGCTCCGTCATGGGTCCTATGCGTGTGTTTTTTTTTGTCTTCTTCCCCCTCATGTGTCTGCATTTGTGTGTAACAGCCCAAAGCGTGATGTGTATGTGTGCAGCTGCCCGCCCGCCGAGAGCCTTCCTTTGTGTCCCCCTCCTCACCATTGTCAGCTCATGTCCTGTCGTCCATTCACAGCTCCAGCCTGAGGATGGGCTGCCGATGCTCCATGTATGTGTGTGTTTGAGAGGCTTAGGGGGGGGGGGTAGTGGGCGGAGTCATTTTACCACATCTTGGTTTCACTGCTGGTGTGATTGAAGTGTTGTACAGAAGAGGCTTTGGTGAAGACAGGAAAGGGAGATGTATGTGATTGTGGCCCGTGGAGCAGAGGGGAGGAGACGGTAGATGAGTTACACTCCATCTGTTGTCAGTCGCTCTGGTGAGCCTGAAGCATCAGGAAACCCCAGCTTGGCAATCTAAAAAAAGTGGATTTTGTTTTGGGGATTGCTGTTTAACTTTATCCGGAGACTCACACTTTGATTGTTTTTTTCCCTTTCCAGTGGATGCCCGCAAGTCACTGTCTTGACCTTTTTCCAGGACGTTTTTTTTTTATCAAATCTGGGCTTCCTGTGTTTATTTCATCCCTGGCTACTTTAGGAAACTGACTCTTTTTGCACATTTGAGATTTGCTGCAGAAATGACAAAAGAAGAGGCATCGGGAGAGCGACTGTAGGAGTTGTTGGCTTTTCTGAGTTTGGTTGGCGTGCTGCTGTTAAAGCAGTGTGGTAAGTCCTCTGCCCCCTTCATGTCTGCTTCATTTGGCTCTGCATGAATCTCTGAATATTAGGTATGCTGTGGACAGAGGAGCGTTTACTTTTCGTGAGTCACAATCCTTTGTCAGAACAGTTGAGTATTTGTTTGGGCTGTAATGAGTATTCAAATACTCGGATATTTGCAATCTGTTCCCACAAATCAGAGTGTGAGTATTTGTAATTGTTGATCTTTGCTCTAAAATGCAGAATAACGTTAGATTTAAGTTTGTAAACCAGACAAACCAAATGCACGACTGTCACTGGAAGTAAATAAAACTTAAAAGTAAAGCTGTGTTTTCCACATTGATGTAGCCATAAAAAATAAGAAACCAAAGTTCAGTTAACCGCAAGAAGTTCTGAAAAAATCATCCATAGATGAATAAATGTGAATCTAAAAACATTACAAAAATCAATTTTACCAAATTAACCAGGAAGTTGACTTGAAAAATACCTTTTCTTTTCTTTTTATCTTTGTTTTTTTCTGTTATGTTTTGTTGATCCTGCACTAACTAATGGTATAAATAATGGTGATAAATAGATGTTATTTTAATGCTTCAATTATCAAGCAAGAAGACATACATATAGCAGCCAATCAGACATGTTTAGATGAAATAGTAAGAATTGTGGTTCCATTTGTGCGTCACTGATCTTGAACTGTGTCGGGACGCCGCCTAAGTAACCCACAGCCCCACTATTTTCTGTGTCACTTTTCATGAAGTGTGCATTTCACTTGAGGAAGCTTTTGTGTCAATTATCCCAGTCTGAAGCCAGATCAGGAGTGGTCAATAGAGGAACAAAAACACCATGAAGAAGTGATCAATAGGATGTTCTTGGGGGGATTTCTGAAGGGAATTTCTTTTTTTTTCTTCCTCTCTATTAACAGCATCTGAAGCCGTCAGTGCAGCCGCTTAACTACTGAGGACAAAACTGGTGGTTCATGTCACTACGCGCCTGCCTAGGCTGTGATCATGCACAATCAAGGCTTGCAGTCTGTACAACTTAAGGGTGAAAGAGTGCATTACCCAGAATCCCCTTCTCTCAAAGGTTGCCCACCAGACAGACAGCATTGATGTGTATTGCTGAATTTGGGCACCACCAGTTGCAGCAAAGAAGTGAGAGGAGGAGGAGGTGAATGCTTTCAGGGAGGTCCCATGTGGCTTCAGCAGGCATCTGTTATCTCCCCCTCCCTCCCCCCATGTACCACCCCC
>JAUDJI010001080.1:0-11630 GCA_037389245.1 Oryzias sinensis | reverse complement strand
ATATTATATTAAATTACTTTATATTAAGATTTTTATTCTTTAGCATCAAGTTAATGCTTGCTGTCCTGAAGCTCAGATTTCTAAATCAATATTTTTAAGTGTTTTTATTTCATGTTGCTGCTTTTCGGAATGATTTATTTATTTCATGAAGAGCTTTTTCAGCTGAATGAGTGTATGTCAATCAGTGAAAGTGGGTGGGATCTAAACGCTCATTGGCTGATCCCTGAAATCGACTTGTGTTCCTGGATACCTGCTCTGTGGTGTTCCAGTCAGAGAGATGACATATTTCTGGATCAAATAGAGACCAACAATCTGTCTGCTGCAGAAGATTTAATGATGAAGATTCTTGATGGAGACAGGTTCTCTGGTTTTATTTTTCCCTAACGTATTAAAGCACACTGAAAAAAAGGCAAAACGTTGATTGTAGAGTTGATGCAATATTATTATGTAACTTTGACACAATTCCTTTGTGTTTTGTTTCCAACGTGACAGTATTTTGTTAAACCTACATAATTCACTGAGAAAAACACCAACATGTTTTCAATGTGTTGAGTTAACTCAAATATTTCATGAAACACCAACATTATACAATCAATCCCACAATTTTCCCGCTTTTGGCGCTAAGAATTGTGGGAGACAGGCAGAAAGCGCCAAAACAGAGCAGCAGCAAGTGGTATGTACCAATTTTATTACGTAATGAAATTTTAGATGTGTGGAGAAAAATAATATGATGTAAAGACAAATATATTCGTGGCTCAAGTGTTATTCAAAAGCGTAATATTTTTTTATTGGGACAAAAATATTTGGCCGTCCTGGGGTGGCTATTCTGACGGTTGCCTGGTGCGCTGCATTTTCTGAAAAATCGTTGCCCCCTTCTCAGGGGCTTGACCGTTTCACCGGTAGTGATAGGCAGGCCCGCTCACACACAAAGAGGCAGTCTAAAGGGTAACAGAGAGTTGCGCATGCCAGCGGTTAGTCATAGCCCATATTTGGATTTCAGCTGCGGTCTCGGCGGAAAGAATGAGATCTGTGAATGCGCATGCTGCTGAAGTGCACACGCCTGGTCCTTTCTCTGTGATTGCAGCAGAAAGGCAGTGGATACGCAAACCGCCACCGAGCGCGCGCGTGCCAACGTTCAGGTATGGTCGTGAGCCCGTTGGGGTCTTGCGGGCGGGTCACCTCCGCTTTGGTCATGGCGGGAAACAGCTGAGGAGATCAGTAAGAACAGCAGTGGATGCTTTTACCGCGACATGCACGCGCCTGGTCTTTCCAGTGATTCTCAGCTGGATACAAGCAGAGGGGCCGTAGACGCACGCACGTGCATGCCAACGATCACCCTCAACCTTGGGCGCCGCGGAGCGCGTATTTTCAGGGGGATGTCTCGGCTTGAAACGCCACGCAAGCTGCGACTGATTCTCACATCTGCTTTCTGGGGCAGACCAGCGCGACGGACCGTCCTGGCTTTGCCTTTTTTGAACTGGTCAGAGTGAACAGGAAAAAAAATGAGTCAAATGGCTAATCAACTATTAATGATTTAACTCTGTTACTGAGGCAACCACAAACAGGCGAATTATGCAGCCAATGAGAGAAGAGCTTGCCACACATGTGACTGCCCAATAGGAAATAAACTTCTGATGAGGCGGGACATTGTGACATTTTCAAAAGGTAGTCAGTTCCACATTATTTTATTAGTTTTTTTAAGGTAAAAATTACAGTTTACAAAAGTTAAACAATTAAATAATGAAACAAGATGTACGCATATTATAGTTTTATGGCTGATGTTATTCCAGTTGCTGAAGTTATGCAGGTAATGCATGCGGCTGTGTCCAAGGCTAAATGTGGTTGTGTCGCATATATTTAAAGTTATAGTCCCACGGCCAAGAAAAAAATTCAGCTCTAGCAGCAAATTACGTAATTTTCAATAAATGTGTTGTTTTGTCTGTATAAACTGTTGTTAGCCTGTACAATGTCATGTCACAAGTAAGTTGAATCATAGTTTACTCAAATAAAGTTGACGTTTGTTTTAGCTATGATGCATTTATACATTTTTGTCTTTTCTTCAGTCATTGTTGGAGATGTGGCATTACAAACTCTGGTCAACTCTCCTATCAAGTAGGTCCAAGACATTGCAACAATAGCTTATTTAAAGACCACCTTTGCACCTGAAAATGTTGATTTCTCAAAAAGGTTATCTCCTTCATATATGAATTTATTATTATGTGTTTTAGGTCGTCTTCAGTGCTTGGCTAAACCCACAATCCTCCCCTGCCACCCTGGCTTCTCTCCATTCGTCCAATTGAAGGAGCATTTGGAGCTGCAGTGGTGTCCGAAGTTTTTATTTTGAGAAGCCGTAGTGACTTAAGGCTAGCTATCCCTCTGCCGGTAGGGTGATCCGTGTGCCCCGGAGGAGAAACATTTCTTCACGAGTGTGGTCTGAAGCATCCAAGTTTATATTTAAATGTAAGTCATGACTTTTTGTTTTTGAATGACTTTTTAAAGTTATAAAAACAGATGTTGCTATGTATTTTCCGACCGCTGACAGCTACGTCAAATGTAGATGACCGGCGGTGACTATTGATGACGTCATGGAGTGGTAGTAACGTCTGAATATTTTTCCATATCTTTTCCGTTGGAGTGCTGAATGTAGGGTAATGGTAGTGGAGGACTTTGGTTTTCTATCTAGAGATTAATCTGGGGTTGCATCCAGGTTTGAGCCCGGTTTGTGTTCTGACCCGGAGAACTTGTCCCAGTTTAGGCTTTGGTCTCAGGGCTTCAAGGGCTTCAATCAGGGCTAAACATCCTTTTGACAAAATAAATGTTGAGCCAGCTTACTTACCCGATCTTAACTACTCTATTTTTTCCCCACTAAAACATGACAGTGTAAATACCTGATGGAAATTCTAATAAATTTACATTTATGGAACCGATTTGAACTCTGAAAGGCCCGTTAACTTTTGTTTAGTTAGAAAACAATCTATTACGGGTAGTTGGTGAACAGATGATTATTGACAACAATGTTTTCTCTCTCTCTCTTTGTTCTATATAGAACTTCTACCTGAAACCTTCATCCAACCATGCAATATGTGGTTTTTATCACATCCTAAAGTTTCCTCTCAGATCAGCTTTGGATCTATTTTCAAAGTTTTTCCAGTGGTCATTTAATTATGATGATGCAGTCTTTACTCAAAATCAAAGACTTGTGTTGTTTTCTAGGACATAGTTTCTGCAGAGCAGCAAGACTTCATAAGAAAAAAGGCGTGGGTAAAAGGAGAAATCTCAAACGGTCCCACCCCTTTTTTTTAACAACACCTGATCATCGCCTTTGCTCCCGCTCCTACACCTGGCTGTGGTTCCTGTCTCCGGCTCATCTCTGGCTCGTCTCTGCTCTGTACCTGACCGAGTACCTCGTCTCTGGTCCTGCTGCTGGCTGTGGTTCCTGTCTCCAGCTCGACTCGCGCCTTTGACTGTCCCCACAACCACGACTGGATGAAGTTCGTCTGCTGGACTTTAAATATGTAGTTGTAGATTTAGATAAGTTAATTCTTCTCTAAGAGTTCTGGTACATCGCCTGTCCGTCCTGGGGGAGGATCCCTCCTTCATGTGGGCACCCCTGAGGTTTCTTCGTTTTTTCCGGAATCCGTTTTTTTTGGGAGTTTTTCCTCACAGAGAAGGGGGGTCTAAGGGCAGGGATGCCAGTATAGCTTAGTCAGTTTGTTAGTTTATTTTAGTATTTTCCTATTGAACTCTTTGTATTCATGATCCTTTTGAGTTCATGTTTTACTTCGAAGCCCATCGAGACGACTGTTGTTGTGATTTTGGGCTATACAAATAAAATTGAATTGAATTGAATTGAATCTGCATACGGTATTTCTATTTACAGTTTTGTTCAAACATTCACATTACATTATGAATAGCACCTATGCAGAAGTGACATTTTTGTTTTTATTGATCATTTCTGGCCTTTGAATAAAGAAATACTCAAATGCTATTTTAATCTGAAAATCTTTTTCATATCAGAAAAATGCTACAAGAGCATGTTAAAAACACCAAAAACACCATTTTTATTAGAGTTGGTCCCACTCAGATAAAGAATAGTTTAAGCTTAACCTTTTTTAGTATTTCATTTTTTAAAATAGTGGCATAATGGGGCAGGTGAAAAGTAAAGTTTAAAAAGCCTCTCATCTGTGATGTACAAACTGTACCGGGAGGGCCAAAGTCTCTCTGCTCAACTCCAGTCCAACATCCACTTGTAGACAACTAGACAACATACGTTTTTGTTTTCCTGGTCTGAGCTGGAATCAGGCTCAGAACTGTACCGCTGGATAGCTCCAATATTGCTGACCGTTTTTGTTGTATTGTTAATGTTAATTTAGGTTCGTGGGGCTCTGTAAGCTAATGGGAGAGAGTGTAAACAAATGGATGATGGGAAATATGTGAAAGCATACTTTTATGCTAACAACACTAGAGATGAATTTCTAATGAATTCCTGCCCCTCTTCAGAAACTATGTCCTATAGAACAGAACAGATCTTTAGATTTTGGCCCAAAACAGCATAATCATAGATGAAAAAAATCACTGGGAACATTTTGAGATGATTGGAGTGGGACTGTGGTTTGAACCTGGACTGTCTGACTTTAACCCCTAACCCTTAGGAACTGGGTTGTCATAAGATGAATACTCATTTTTTTGTTTTTCCTTTTTCATTTTTTAGGATGACACAGATGCTGCAAGGGAGAATGATAAAACGATCTATGAATGAGGATTATGCTGCGTTAGTCTAAGGACAAAATGTAAAAAAGTAAATAATTATGTTACCATGAAAGGCACAATTTTTGGTATTTCATTTTTCTGTAAAGTAACTGTTACAATTTGTATTTTACAGAATGAAGACACCATAAATGCTACAACTGTGGGACGTTTTAGCATCCAGAAGATGGAATGTTGGAATACTTGGATGTTGGAATCTGTTTTGAAGGCCAGATTGTCATCAGACTTGGACAGTGTTGGACAACGTCGCCTTGGTGTTTGGAATATTTTTTGGTCTATTCTCTCAAATTGAGCTACCCACAAGGTCAGCGATACACTTACTTTTATTTTTATTGGAATCGAGCTGCACCCAGAAAGGCTCAAAGCCTCTAAACAAAAAATGTTCATGTGATCGTTTTGAAGACGGTGGAAAGGAGACTGCTCTTCAAGTATATGTTGATGTCTTTTCTAAAGAAAGTTGCAGTGTGGTTAGCTCTGACTTGCTGTTCGTTTTTCTCAATAACCTCATAATGAATCGATGATCTGTTCAGGCTGTACTCACCTCCGTCCAACAGCCACAACCCCAAAAACCAGCAAAGGGGAGACAATGAATTTTTAAAATGGACTAATTTGACAAACTGTATACATGATGATGTTTAAGTTTTACACGCCTTAAATAAATGTGCAATGTAATAGTATGTCCTTTGCATTTTTTAATTATTTATTTTGGCTGCTTAATGTAAAAAAGTGTTTATCAAATTTGTAAGTTCAACAATGAAAGTATTGAAATTACTTCCCTTCTTTCCTTTTCCGTCCGGTCCAACACCCGAAACTTTCAAACCGCCACCTTAACGTGGTGGGGGAGTTTGAGAGCTCGGGTGATCCCAGGAGCTAAGCTGTCTGGGGTTTAAGCCCCTGGTAGGGTCTCCCATGGCAGACAGGTCCTGGGTGACGAGCCAGACAAAGTTCAGGTCATTATGATAAGAAAGAACAAGGACCCGATTACGTCGCCCGGATTGGTGTCACCGGGGCCCCGCTCTGGAGCCAGGCCCAGGGTCGGGGCTCGCAGGCGAGCGCCTGGTGGCCGGGGCTCTTCCCACGGGCCCCGGTCGGGCACAGCCCGAAGGAGCGACGTGGGACCACTCTCCCATGGGCCCACCACCCGTAGGAGACCTCAAAAGGGGCCGGTGCAATGTGGTTTGGGTGGCAGTCGAGGGCGGGTGCCTCGGCGGCCCAAACCCCGATCATGGAACCTGGCTTTTGGGACATGGAATGTCACCTCTCTGGGAGGGAAGGAGCCTGAGCTGGTGCGAGAGGTTGAGAGATACCGTCTAGATATAGTCGGGCTCACCTCCACAAATAGCCTGGGCTCTGAAACTCAGTCCTTGGAGAGGGGTTGGACTCTCTACCACTCTGGAGTTGCCCTAGGTGAGAGGCGGCGGGCTGGTGTGGGCTTACTCGTGAGCCCCCAGCTCAGCCGCCAAGTGTTGGAGTTCACCCCGGTGGACGAGAGGGTCATGTCCCTCCGCCTCCGGGTGGGGGACAGGTCTGTAACTGTGGTTTCGGCTTACGGGCCGAACAGCAGTTCGGAGTACCAGGCCTTCTTGGTGTCTCTCGAAGGGGTACTGGAAAGTGCCCCAACGGGGGACTCCATTGTCTTCCTGGGGGACTTCAATGCCCACGTGGGCAATGACAGTGGCACCTAGAGGGGTGTGATTGGTAGGAACGCCCCCCCTGATCTGAACCCGAGTGGTGTTTTGTTATTGGACTTCTGTGCTTGTCATAGTTTGTCCATAACGAACACCATGTTCGAGCACAAGGGTGTCCATCAATACACCTGGCATCAGGACACCCTAGGCAGGAGGTCAATGATCGACTTTGTAGTTGTTTCAGGCGACCTTTGGCCCTGTGTCTTGGACACTCGGGTGAAGAGAGGGGCGGAGCTGTCCACCGATCACTACATGGTGGTGAGTTGGATTCGCTGGCGGGGAAGGAGGCCGGAAAGACTTGGAAGACCCAAACGTACTGTGAGGGTCTGCTGGGAACGTCTGGCTGAGCCCTCCGTCAGGGAAGTCTTTAACTCCCACATCCGGGAGAACTTCAAACAGGTACCGAGGGAGGTTGGGGACATTGAGTCCGAGTGGACCATGTTTTCCAACTCCATTGTCTCTGCTGCTGCTCGGAGCTGTGGTCGCAAGGTCTCTGGTGCCTGTCGCGGCGGTAACCCCCGAACCCGGTGGTGGACACCGGAAGTAAGGGAGGCCGTCAAGCTGAAGAAGGAGTCCTACCAGGCCTGGCTGGCCTGCTGGACTCCAGAGGCAGCTGACAGATACCGGCAGTCTAAGCGAGCTGTGGCCCGGACTGTTGCGGAGGCGAAAACTCGGTCCTGGGAGGAGTTCGGTGAGGCCATGGAGTAGGACTATTGGTTGGCCTCGAAGAAATTCTGGCAAACCATCCAGTGACTCAGGAGGGGAAAGCAGTTCTCCACAGGCACCGTTTTCGGTTCAGGTGGGGAGCTGCTGACTTCGACTGGGGACATTGTCGGGCGGTGGAAGGAGTACTTCGAGGATCTCCTCAATCCCACTGACACGCCTTCTTTTGAAGAAGCGGAGAGTGAGGACTTTGGGGTGGGGCTGTCTATTACCCGGGCTGAAGTCACTGAGGTAGTCAACGAGCTCCTCGGTGGCAGGGCCCCGGGGGTGGATGAGGTCCGCCCTGAGCACCTCAAGTCTCTGGCTGCTGTGGGAGTGTCTTGGCTGACACGTCTCTGCAACATCGCGTGGCGGTCGGGAACCGTACCACTGGACTAGCAGACAGGGGTGGTGGTTCCCCTCTTTAAGAAGGGGAACCGGAGGGTGTGTTCCAACCATAGGGGAATTACACTCCTCAGCCTCCCTGGGAAAGTCTATGCCAGGGTACTGGAGAGGAGAGTCCGTCTGATAGTCGAACCTCGGATTCAGGAACAACAGTGCAGTTTCCGTCCTGGTCGTGGAACAGTGGACCAGCTCTACACCCTTTCTAGGGTGCTGGAGGGATTGTGGGAGTTCGCTCATCCAGTCCATATGTGTTTTGTGGATTTGAAGAAGGCGTTCGACCGCGTCCCCCGTGGTATCCTGTGGTGGGTGCTCTAGGAGTATGGGGTCCGGGGAGCCTTACTGAGGGCTGTCCGGTCTCTGTATGACCGGAGTAGGAGCTTGGTTCGCATAGCCGGCAGTAAGTCAGACCTGTTCCCGGTCCACGTTGGACTCCGGCAGGGCTGCCCTTTATCACCGGTTCTGTTCATAGTTTTTATGGACAGAATTTCTAGACGCAGCCAGGGGCTGGAAGGGATCTGGTTTGGGGACATCAGGATTTCCTCTCTACTTTTTGCAGATGATGTTGTCCTGTTGGCTTCATCGAACCGGGACCTCCAGCGTTTATTGGGGCGGTTTGCGGCCGAGTGTGAAGCGGCTGGGATGAGGGTCAGCACCGCTAAATCTGAGGCCATGGTCCTTGACCGGAGAAAGGTAGTTTGCCATCTCTCGGTGGGTGGAGTGTACTTACCCCAGGTGGAGGAGTTTAAATACCTTGGGGTCTTGTTCACGAGTGAGGGAAGATCGGAGTGTGAGATTGACAGGCGGATCGGAGCAGCGTCCGTAGTTATGCAGTCGCTCTATCGGTCCATCGTGGTGAAGAGAGAGCTGAGCCGAAAAGCAAAGCTCTCAATTTACCGGTCGATCTACGTTCCAGTACTCACCTATGGTCATGAGCTATGGGTCATGACCGAAAGAACGAGGTCCCGAATACAATCGGCTGAAATGAGCTTCCTCCGTAGGGTGGCTGGGCGCTCCCTTAGAGATAGGGTGAGAAGCTCGGTCACCCGCGGGGAGGTCGGAGTAGAACCACTTCTCCTCCGCATCGAAAGGAGCCAGCTGAGGTGGCTCGGGCATCTAGTCCAGATGCCCCCTGGACGCCTCCCTGGAGAGGTGTTCCGGGCATGTCCCACTGGGCGGAGGCCCCAGGGAAGACCCAGGACACGCTGGAGAGACTACGTCTCTCGGCTGGCCTGGGAACGCCTCGGGGTCCCCCCAGAGGAGCTGGAGGAAGTGGCTGGGGTGAGGGAAGTCTGGGCATCTCTGCTCAGTCTGCTGCCCCCGCGACCCGGTCCCGGATAAGCGGAGGAAGATGGATGGATGGATGCATGATGGATGGATGATGGATGGATGGGTTTCCACTATTTAACTGTGTTGGTTCTACAAATCCGTTTTTTCAGTGCAAAGATCAGTTTTTATAATGTTCTGCACCAGTGACAATGACAAATGAAGATCATCTGTTTATCTAAATGTTAATGTCAAATCTAAATGTAAACAATGAATGTTTCATTTCAACATTAAAGTCCAGTTTCTGACTCCCATGAAAACTGATCCACACAGAGGAACCCCCTCAGAAGGAGTCTAGTCAACCATTGGAGAGAACAGAAGACTGAGAGATTCTGACACTCTGGACCACTGATCTCTGACAGACGTGTTGCTGTGGTGCAGCATTCTGACGCTAAACTCATTCTCTTTATAACTTGAATTTAATCCTTTATCAAATATTGTTAATCTTATAACTTCAACTTCAACCAGGTAGACTCTGGTCCTTGAAAATATTGTCTGACATTAAACTGATGTGCAGCTACAGATCTGCCTCTGCAGGTTTTCTCAATTCTTTCATTTCTGCACCAAAACTCTCCTTTCTCTGATTTTCCTCTCCAGTCTGACTCACACTCATGTCTGTGTGTGTGTGTGTGTGTGTGTGTGTGTGTGTGTGTGTGTGTGTGTGTGTGTGTGTGTGTGNNNNGTGTGTGTGTGTGTGTGTGTGTGTGTGTGTGTGTGTGTGTGTGTGTGTGTGTGCGTGCACGCTCACATGCTCTGCTGTGTCTGATTTGAACTTTGACCTCTGTGAGCTTTCAAACAGGTTTGATCAGGATGACTAGTCTGTCATTAGTTTGAGTTCTTGTTTGTTTTCTGAAATCTGTCAAATGTTTCAACAGCTGAACCTTCTGTTGCCATGGAAACATCTTTGTTCTACAGAAAATCTAAGCAGCTGTTTTCTTCCACTGCAGACTCTTCAAAGAATCAAAGATGTTCAATTTGTGGAAAACCCAGAAAATCTTTGAATCCAAACCTTTCAGCTTCAGTGAAGAACTACAAATGTAGAAATGAACCAACCAGCAGCTTCAATGTTCTGACCTCAGAGTCTGCAGTCTGCAGTTTGGACTCTCCAGCCCAGAACACAGAACCTCCATGGATGAATCCTCCAGGATGTTGTTGCTCAGGTCCAGTTCTGTCAGGTGGGACGAGTTGGACTTCAGAGCTGAGGCCACAATTTCACACTCAGTCTCTGAGAGTCCACAAAATGCTGGAATTCTGTGAAGAGAAAGAAAGACAGAAACAGGTGATCTATGATGAATTCAGGCTGTGATGAAGTTCCAGTTGGACATTTGTCTCTTCATCAGAGCTTCATCTTCATCATGAACCAGTCCTCCTCATCAGTCTCTCTCAGATCTTTCTTTCATCTGCAGCTGGAGGAGAGAAGGTGGAGCTCCATGGAGCTTCATGCTGCCCTCAGTCTGTCAGTGATCTGAGGTCTGAACCCCAAAGTTACCACTAGAACATCTGGATCACAGAGACTGACAGCTGTCACTCTGACCATGATGATGAAGATGATGGTTGAATGTTTTTAAATGTTGGTTCTGATCCAGTTTTCTGAGAGTTTTCTGTTTCCATTTCCAAAATGATATCTTCATGTTTCAGCTCTGAAGCTGTAAACTACAACAGTTCATCTTCCTGTTCTGTTGTAGAACTTTGATCCAGTTTCCTCCTCAGGTCCACGTCTCCCGTCATGAACAGAACCACAGAGGCACCAACCTTCAGGCAGAACCTTCCAGAAGCTCTTCTTGGTAGAAAGAGGCTAAAGTGTCTTTTTCTATGGAGGAACCAGAACCTGTGTAGGTTTACAAGTTAGCTGTGATGCTAAGCTTCATTGTGTAAAATCAGAGTCAGAGTCAGAGTCATCCTCCACTATGACAAAGATTGAAGACGTCTGTTGAAACATGTCAGGTACTTTTTTTCATGACTAGGCGCACTTAACGTAAACTTTCTCCAAACTGTAGGGGGCGCCCTATGAGGCGCTGGCCTAATGTGTAGTTGTGGGACTTCAGCAGAGGAGTAGAAGAAGACGATGAGAACCAACTCAGTTGTTCTACCACTGCTTTTATCCACAGTGAGTGTGTATGTGTGTGCTGAAATGTGTGTGTGCTGAAATGTGTGTGCTGAGTTCCTGCGTGCCGTACTCCCCCGTTTGCAAAAGGAGGGGCCAGACACTCAGCCAAGTGAGTGTGTGAGCGCACATTCAGTTTGTGTTCCTCAGTTAGGGAGAACAGTCGTTAAAAAAAAAAAAGGCTTTCCTCCAAAAAACAGAGACTGGTTCTTTTATTAACCCGTTCTGGATTGTCTGAACAGGGAAGTGAAGCGTGAAGGAAGATCTGCTGTCGGCCCTGGAGAGGATCTCCCCTGTTGTCAAATACCGAAAAATGACCCATAACTGAGACGGTGCCCTATAACCCGGTGCGCCCTATGGTCGTGAAAATACGGTATGTGAAAAAACAGAACCGTGTCTGAAATAGAAGAACCTAAGAAATCAAGTTTCTGCTTCAGTTTCTTCTTTTAGTCATCAAACTGTTTCATTCACAGATCAATGATTTCTCTAGAAAGAAGATGATGAACAGAAGAAAGAGCATTCTAGAAATGTGCTTCTAGAATTACTGACATTGTAGAAATGTGCTTCTAGAACAGGGGTGCTCACACTTTTTTGGCGTGTGAGCTACTTTTGAATTGACAATGTCTTGAAGATCTACCTAT
>JAUDJI010001079.1:0-11631 GCA_037389245.1 Oryzias sinensis | reverse complement strand
ATGAAGGAGCAAGGAGGGGAGGGGTAGCAGCCGGAGGCACCGTGACAGTAC
Organism: Oryzias sinensis; assembly: GCA_037389245.1. Classification (NCBI taxonomy): domain Eukaryota; kingdom Metazoa; phylum Chordata; class Actinopteri; order Beloniformes; family Adrianichthyidae; genus Oryzias; species Oryzias sinensis. The sequence continues at coordinate 11,580 of JAUDJI010001079.1, read as the reverse complement.
CCCCCCCTCAACGACCGCCTCCAGGCGGTCCCGGACGACGATCTGGGTGGGCCCGGTAGAAATCGTCGATGAGGGCACGGTCCAAAATAAGGGAGCGGGAGACCCACGAACGCTCCTCCGGACCGTAACCCTCCCAGTCCACGAGGAACTGAAATCCCCGGCCCCGGCGGCGAACATCCAACACCCTGCTGGCAGTGTAGGCAGGAGCGCCGTCGATGACCCGGGCGGGCGGTGGGGAAGCGGACGGCGGGCACAACGGACTCTCCCGGACGGGCTTCAGCTGGGAAACATGAAAGGTAGGGTGTACCTTCAGGGCCGCCGGGAGCCGCAGCCGCACACAGGAGGGGTTTATGACCTTCTCGACTGGATAAGGCCCGATGTAGCGAGGGGCTAACTTGCGGGAAGTGGCTTGAAGCGGTATGTCCCGCGAAGAGAGCCACACCCTCTGTCCTGGTTGGTAGGCAGGACTCTCCACCCGGTGGCGATTAGCAATACGGCAGTTCTTCTCCCTCGTTCGCAGGAGAGCGGCCCTGGCCTGAGTCCAGATGCGCTGGACACGCCGCAGATTATGCTGGACCGAGGGGACAGCCAAATCCAACTCCTGCGAGGGGAACAGGGGTGGAGAGTACCCGAGGGAAGCTTCGAATGGGGACATACCGGTAGCTGAGGATGGATGGCTGTTGTGGGCGTATTCGATCCACACAAGGAACGAGGACCAGCTAGAGGGGTTCTGAGCGGCCAGACAGCGGAGAGCGGCCTCAAGCTCCTGGTTGGCGCGCTCAGCCTGCCCGTTTGATTGGGGATGGTGTCCAGACGAGAGACTGACCGTGGCACCCAGAGCAGAACAGAAGGCCCGCCACACCTGAGACACAAACTGGGGACCACGATCAGACACGATATCACTGGGTATGCCGTGGTGACGAAAAACGTTCTGAACCAAGATGTCGGCCATCTCAGTGGCGGTGGGCAGCTTGGAAAGGGGGATGAAATGGGCAGACTTAGAAAAACGGTCGATGACTGTGAGGATGACGGTGTGACCTAATGAGGGGGGCAACCCAGTGATAAAGTCCATGGCTAAATGGGACCAAGGGCGTTGCGGGATAGGCAGTGGATGGAGCAGACCAGCAGGAGGGGAATTAGACGATTTAGAGCGGGCACAGACGGTGCAGGCAGCGATGAATTCCCTAACGTCCTGTTCCATGGAGGGCCAGAAAAAACGGCGTTGCAGGAGTTTGAGAGTCCTATGGGTGCCTCCATGACAGGCTATACGAGATGTGTGCCCCCAGACAAGCACATCTTAACGGAGAGAGGATGGGACATATAGAGTGTTAGGGGGAGCCGGAGGATGATCCGGTTCCTCCCCTTGGGCCTGGATGACACGGCTCTCGATGTCCCATGTTAAATTCCCCACGATACAGGTAGGTGAAATAATGGGAAGGCTATCCTGGTCATCCCCTGTACTGTAGAGGCGGGATAAGGCATCTGGTTTGACGTTTCTGCTGCCGGGTCTATATGTGATGGAAAAGTTGAATCTATCGAAAAACAGGCACCAGCGGGCTTGGCGTGAGTTCAGACGCTTAGCGGAACGGAGGTAGGCCAGATTTTTATGATCCGTCCATACAATGAACGGATGTTCAGCCCCCTCGAGCCAGTGGCGCCACTCCTCTAGGGCGAGCTTTATGGCGAGGAGTTCACGGTTACCAACGTCGTAATTCCGTTCCGCCGCGGAGAGTTTTCTAGAAAAGAACGCGCATGGTTTTAGTTTCCCTGTATTTATCTCACGTTGGGAGAGGACCGCTCCCACGCCTGAGTCGGAGGCGTCGACCTCGACGATGAATTGTCGGCGGGGGTCAGGCTGAATGAGGATGGGGGCGGTAGTAAAGAGATTCTTTAGTTTGTCGAACGCAGACTGAGCTTCAGAGGTCCAGATAAACGGTGTATTAATAGAGGTGAGTTGAGTCAAGGGGGCAGCAATGCTACTATAATTCCTGATGAAGCGACGGTAGAAGTTCGCGAAACCGAGAAAACGTTGAAGTTGTTTCCGAGACTTAGGAGGTTCCCAACTAGTGACGGCTGTGATCTTGGCAGGATCAGGACGGATGTTACCAGAATCGATTATGAAACCGAGAAAAGAAATTGTGGGAACGTGAAACTCACATTTCTCTGCTTTAACGTATAATTTGTTTTCTAGTAACCGGGAGAGGACCTGGCGGACATGGTGGGTATGTTGTTCCTGGTTCCGGGAGTAAATAAGGATGTCATCCAGGTAGACAAAGACAAAACGGTTCAGAAAATCACGGAGTACGTCGTTAACAAGATTTTGGAAAATGGCGGGGGCATTAGTGAGCCCGAAAGGCATCACCAAATACTCAAAGTGACCGAGTGGAGTGTTAAAAGCGGTTTTCCACTCGTCCCCCTCCCTCATACGAACCAGATGATAAGCGTTACGAAGATCTAACTTCGAAAAAACCCGAGCTTCTTGAACAGAGTCCAGAGCAGTATCAATGAGCGGAAGAGGATATTTATTTTTTACAGTAATTTGATTGAGTTTGCGGAAGTCAATACAAGGTCGTAACGTTTTATCCTTTTTCTGAACGAAAAAAAAGCCAGCCCCCACCGGAGACGATGAGGAGCGAATGTGACCCGATGAAAGGGCTTCCTGGATGTATTTCTCCATAGAGAGTTTCTCCGGACCCGATAGATTAAACAACCTCCCTTTTGGCAAGGTGGCGCCTTTCAAAAGTTCAATAGAACAATCGTAGGGCCTGTGAGGAGGTAGAGAACCCGCCCTAGTCTTGCTAAACACCGTTCTTAGGTCGTGATAGCAAGGTGGTACCTTCGAGAGATCGATTATCTCAGGATCCGGATCGTCACGAGGAGGGACCGAAGGAACGGCGGAGCGAAGACAGTTGGCCATGCAAGTCGTGCTCCAGTTAGTGACGTGGAGATTAACCCAATCGAACTGGGGGTTGTGGGCGCGGAGCCAAGGAAAACCTAGAATGATGGGAGACTGGGGGGATTTGGTGATGTAAAACTGTATGAATTCGTGATGGTTACCAGACGTGATGAGATGAACGGGCCTAGTGCGATGGGTGATCTGAGTGAGGATCTGGCCTCCCAAACCAGCCGCTTTGACAGGGAGATCCAAAAGTTCTGTGGGAAGGTTGAGATCAGAAACCAGAAGGTCATCAATAAAACTTTGTTCTGAACCAGAGTCAATGAGAGCTTTACCCTCGAAGGTATTTGACAAAAAACTCAACTTGACAGGAATATATAAAAAAGAACTCTCAGTGACGAGAGAAGATGGACCCGCCCGCGGCCTGTCGTCTAACGGGGGGTTCGGGTGTTTAAACGAAGCTTACACTGATGAACGAGGTGACCGGTTTGGCCGCAATAGAAACACGCCCCCTCATCTCTTCGTCTCTGCCGCTCCTCAGGAGTGAGCTTAGAATGTCCAATCTGCATGGGTTCCTCTGTGGAGCGTCCGACAGAATCGTGAGACACAACATGAACACAGTTAGCGGCAGGGGATGGAGGAGAAACACTGGTAAAGGGTCTCTTGTCTTGGCGAGGGCGCTCGGCATGACGTTCACGGAGACGCACGTCGGACCGCAAGGCAGCGGTGACGAGCTCTTCAAACGATCTTGCCTCGGGTTGCGAACATAAATGATCTTTGATCGAGTCATTAAGGGATTGGTAGAACACCCCTTTAAGGGCTATATCCGGCCAACCCGCCTCCACGGCTAGAATCCGAAAGTCTATTAGATGGTCACTCACGGATTTGTGGCGTTGTTTGAGGGATAGCAGACGGCGGGTGGCCTCCTCCTCCTTGCGGGGTTGATCGAAAACCAGCCGGAACTCTCCTAAAAAGCGTTCAAAAGGAATTTGAGAGATGGGATTAGCGGTCAGGTAAGCCTGTGCCCATTGAAGCGCTTTACCCCGGAGAGAGTTTACTATAAGGGTGATTTTGCTGTGGTCTGCATGATAGTGCCGAGGTGCCTGCTGGAAGATCAAACGGCATTGCAGGAGGAAACCCCCGCAGGCTCCTACGTCACCCAGGAAAGGCTCAGGAAGGAGCCGGATGTTTTCGTGAGCTGCATTGTCTGAAGCGGGGCTCGGGCTTCCGGTGGCGGAACCCGTATTGCTGGCTGTGGCGTTAGTAGGTCCTCGGGAGGTTAAATCCATCAGAGCCTGAGAAATACCGTCCAAGCGACGGAAAAGGTCCTGCTGGACGGCGGCCATCTGGTTGAGGGATTCAGCTTGCCGTCCCAGAGCGATGCCTTGGTGAGTGACGGCCAAGCGGAGTCCTTCCGGGTCAGCTGGGTCTGGGTAAAGGCCAGTCCGTTCTGTCAAGGTCGGACTACTAGGGAGACCCAGATGCTGGAACCCGGAAGAAACTCAGGAGGCGATGTATTAACAGGATGTTTAATTATAGGAGTCAGGGAACGTCGTGGATGCAGGGAACTGCTGTGGCGAGGTGGAGCGCCGAGGACGGCGTTCACAGTCCGTGACGTGGTGGAGCGCCGAGGACGGCGTGACCGGCTTGAGGCGAGGCGTGGACGCTGAGGACAGCGTAATCAGCTTGAGGCGAGGCGTGGACGCTGAGGACAGCGTAACCAGCTTGAGGCGAGGCGTGGACACCGAGGACGGTGTAATCAGCTTGGAGCGAGGAACCAGCGTGACCAATGGAGAGAAGACCTGAAGACGTGAGACAGACGGTAAGTACAAGGTAGGATTACTAGAGCGAGAGTAACTTAACTTGAGGCCAGGCGTGATCACCGGAGTGAGTATAACGGACTGGCGCTGGATACTGGTGAGGATCTCCCTTATGAAGGCAGGCAGGGTGATGAGGAGATGAAGGTCAGCTGGTTCCAATGAAGGAGCAAGGAGGGGAGGGGTAGCAGCCGGAGGCACCGTGACACTTTTCCACACAAACACTGATTCTACACTGCTGGAAGCTGAAATTCTACTTTTTCCACTTGTTGCAGCTCCACCTCAGAAGATCAACATGAACCAGACGGAAAACCAGATCATCTGCAGCTCAGATGGGATCTATCCTGAACCTGATCTCAGCTGGTCCATCAGTCCTCCATCCAGCAGAACCTTCCAGAACACAACCAGAGTCCAGAAGACTGAAGAACTTCTTTCCAACATCAGCAGCTCTCTGACTCTTTCAGACGGTGAAGATGACCTGGACTACATCTGCACCATCAGCACTCCATCAAACCAGAGGAGAGCTTCATGGAGGAGAGGACGTGAGTGTTCCAGTTCATCTGGAGACATCTCTGTCTGATCATGGCAGAACTTTCCAGAATCAAAGACCTTGATGTTCTTTGTCACTGTGGGACTGTTTCTGCATGCAGACCTACAGGATCCTCCAGGATCCAGCAGACTATGGAGGATTCAGCTCTGAAATGATTTCTTTCAAGTCTTTCAAAGTGTCATTCATATCAATATGGAGGCAGGAGGCTGTGTGCAAACATCACAGTGTCTTTGCTTCAGGCTGTCAGACATTTGGACTTGATGTTTTATTTCCTGATGAACTGTTTCTGTGTTTCTTCTGTCCAGCTTCAGTGAAGATCATCTCTGGAGAAGCAACCATCTCCTGCTCTGCCTCAGACTCCTCCCTCAAAGGCTTCAGTCTGGTTTGGAGCTTCAATCAGAATCACATGATTGTGACCAAGAAAGAGGATGATGAGCAGAGAGTGTCAGAGGAGTGGAAGCAGCATGTGAAGGATGTCTCAGAGTCAGGCAGACTCACACTGCAGCACTTATCTGCAGATCATGAGGGAACATACACATGTGAAGTCAGCAAGGATGAGGAGACCAACATCACTCAAGTCTCTCTGAGTCCAGCTGAGGAATCAAGTGAGAAACTAGTTTTTCTGTCACAGATCAGAGAAATTGCTCCCATGTTCCAGACATCCAAACGTGATCAACATGAAGTCTGTCAGAACTCGTCCCGTCTTTGTGATTGTGTTTTACTTTGAAACTTGCAGCAACATTTAGATTGAGTTCACATGAAAACATGATGCTGAGTAAGAAGTTACCAAAGACGGCAACGTTTAGCTGCAGAAGATTTTCTGTCAACTTTCCTCTAAATGTTCTTTCATGTTTCACAGTTTTAAAGAAAAAAATCATGTGCTCGTGGTGATTAGCAGAAATTATAAGGTGGACTGGCTCAGTGACCTGCTTTACTGTTGCCACAGTCTCACCATTAATAGAGATGACCTGCAGTGGACGGGACAGTGACTCCGTCATAAAGCCTGCCTGCTTGGATAGATTGGCATCCATGGGGTTCTGCTCTGAGCCAGAGTCAACTGAGGACCAAATGGGCTGTTTCCCCTGTTTCAGCCTCTCTTCCCGGCTTTATGTGCTCAAACATTTGGGTGAAGGCCTCGAGAAAAGTGGGGAGAGACGCGCAGGTGACTGCTCCACGTTGCCACTCCGCGGTGGCCCACGCTCCGGCTCTTCCTGAATCATGAAGCCCAATGGAGCGATCCGTGTAGTAGTTGACAGCCTGCAACTCCAAGTGTAGCTCACACAGGGTGATGATCGCCCGACAGTCCCCAAAGTCACCAGAACATCTCTCTGGTCAGGCCAGCTGAGCAGCAGGAGCGAGGGAAGTCTGAACCGGCGCTGCCTGCACCGGAGTGGAAGAAGAAGGATGGAGCGGGAGCAATGACGGTGGAGACTGCTGGATCTGCTCTGCCAGCAGCTCAGTCCGTTCTCCGACTGCGGCCAGCTGTTGCTCACGGCGAGTTGACATCTCCAGCAAACCTCACAGAAGAAAGCTCAGTCCTCCTGCTGACTGATCATCTGCTCCTGGCTGGTGAGGGCCACTCATGAAGCTTCTGCGTCCGCTGTGTCCATGGTGGCCATATTGTAATGTCAAGAGCAGTGTGGACACAATATGCAGGACGCAGAAAGATCATAATCAAAAGTTCCTTTTATTTGGGAACCAAACAGGACAAGACTGGAAATAAAGTCAACTGCTCTTAGCTCTGAACTAAACAAAACAATCCAGCAACTAATGTAAAGAAGTTACACCTACTTAACCCTTGTGTTATCTTAGATGACCCCATCCTTCCATTGACGTGTTCTCCCTACCATGACAAAGGTGGATAAAGGTGGAAAGATTTCATGTAATCCATGGACACCAGTGAAGATCACAATTCATTGAAGAAAAAAGGTTCAGAGCACTGTCTAGTGGGTCTAGATGACCCAACTCCCAACGTTAAAGTGCCTAGGATAGCACATTACTTGAATTAATGTAAACAAAAGTATATTAACTGTCTGATAACTACATGTTATTTTTAAGTTGACTGAACTTAAAAAAATATATTTATCTTAACTGAAGCAAATAATGAAATGAGATCAATGTAAAAAAGTTTAATTTTCCAACATCCATATTTGATCTTATCACCCTCTCATGGTGGAAAAAGTATTATCTGAGCCTCTTCATCCACTAAATCATCTTCAAATGGACACGCCATGCTGCTTCACTTCTCTGAAAACAAACTAACATTCAACTAAAACTAACCTTCAACTAAACCTGCCCCAGACCAGGTTATGTTCAGAGCATGAGTTACTATGGCAACTTGACATACCCTGAAACATACCTCCATTTTTGGAACCGAAAGCTGAGGTTATCAACTTCCTTAGCCTCAAACTTACCGTGAGAGCTAGCATAACCTGCTTTCTGGAATACCCCCGAGGAGTCCAGCTCTGAAAAAATGGACCCAAGTGCAAAGAAAAAGGATTTGATTTGATTTGTTATTGCTGAAAAGCAGATGTTTTATTTTTATTTGTCTTTGTTTTGTTTCGGCAACATGTTTATTTTTGTATAATTTTAACGGGACATATTTGGATGGAGAGCAAAATATTATACGTTGTTTAAGGTGTAAATGTCCTTATTCTGTATTTATAATTTGTTTTCATTCATATTAATATGTTCAAAAAGTTGCGTTTTAAAGCTTTCAAAGTTTATCTTTAGTGTTCAATAAATGTTTCTCCTGTTCAGCAGAACCTCTAACATCTTCTGGATTTTGGCCTCCTGTCCGATTGACTTTGACACCTCTGTAAAATCAGTAGGTTAGATCAAATTCTTGCTTTTGTTAATTGCTGTGTGAAATTGCCAAAATAAAAACAGGGCCACAACACAATGTGGTCGATTGGGGTGGGGTGTAAGTCCTGGGGGGTAAGTCAGTGTGGAACCGCCACTAGTGGAGGTCATTTTAGTCCAGTGAACTCATTATTATGTTTTTTACATGTTCTTGACATCATATATATCATCATTTGATGACATACAAACCATAAATGTTGGGGAGGACTGTATTGCTGATTCGGGTTGGGAGTTTAACCGTAAACAAGATGGGATGTCGGTCAGGACACAGGGAGGAGGAAAAAGGAGAGGTGACTCCACTTGTCAGACGTTCTGCATTTATTCCTTTGCTGAATATTCCAATTTAGTCTGTAAACAACAAAAATCCTCTCATCACTAAATAAATAACACAAATAGCCCTGCTGTAAATAAATAAATTACATAAAACAAGGAAATTGACTCAGTATGTCATTATGAAATAAACTCCAAATAGGCAAAATGATAGGTAAATCAGCAACCTCCAGAATAGGCAAAATATAATCAGATTTGCTTTAAACCTCATAGAAACAGTTACAACAGTGACACCTAGCGGCCGAGAAAAATAACTGCACGAATAAAACGAGTGAAGCATATAAAACAAAGGATTCAAAACACTTACGTTTTCTCAGTTACTTAATATTGAAATACAGCAACTGGAATGAACTGTGGTGTTAGACAAGGTTTTTTTGGCAACTTAAGTCTCTCTCTCTGCTGCTGGCCCAGAGCACATGGAAACAGGAACTAGCTCAACAAATCCAGAAAACCACCGAAGAAGAAAAGGAACTCGGCATCACTTCCTGTGATGTCATCAACATGGGCTGAGCCTTCACAACAGCCGCCCCCAAATGTGCAAGGCACATTTGCTTCAAATAAACATAAAGTGCAAACTGCAACTAATCTTCCCCAGATGGCAATGCAGGTAACACAACTAAACGAGCAACTGGTCGGGTGTACACATGTCCATTTATCTCAACATCAGCCGACCGGATGTGTCCATCATCACTCTGATGAATCTTAACAACTCTTCTGATTCTGAGGATCAACTAACATGATCACTGCACCCATGTAGAGTTCTGGGGTGGCTGAATGCCATTTCTGCCTGGTCTGCAAGGTGGGGAGGTATTCCCGAAGGAATCTTGCCCAAAAGTGGTCAGCGAGCACCTGTGAGTGCTGCCAACGTCTCCGACTCAGGATCTCAGTGTCTGGATAGACCACCTGAGGCAGCGATCCGTCAGGCCGCCCCATCAGGAGACTGTTAGGTGTCACAGGGTCAATGTCTGTCACGTCCGCAGAGACGTAGCCCAGAGGTTTAGAGTTAAGGATCATCTCCACCTCCAAGAGCACAGTGAGACGCACTTCCTCGTAGACTGGTTGGGCTCCAACAGATGTGTATAGGGCCGTCTTCACAGAACGAATTTCCCGCTCCCACACACCACCAAAGTGTGGAGCTGCTGGTGGGTTGAAATGAAACCTAATTTTCTGCTGAGCAAGCTGTTGCTCTAGGGCAGGTTCCATGCTTGTAAAGGCCTCCTTGAGTTCACGTTCTCCACCTTTGAAGTTGGTCCCCCGATCAGACCAAATCTCCGCTGGTGTCCCACGTCTGGCGATGAATCTTCTTAGGGCCATGAGGTAGGCGTCCACGTCCATGCTTCTCAGGAGATCCAGGTGCACTGCTCTGGTTGTCAGACACTTGAAGATTATTCCCCAACGCTTTTCATGGCGTCTAGCCACTTTAACCAGCATTGGACCGAAACAATCTACACCAGTGGAGTAAAAAGCTGGCTTGAATATTCTTAGGCGAGCAGCTGGCAGGTCTGCCATTTTAGGGATGGCTGGTCTGGCCCTCCAGCGCCGGCATTCCACACAGGTGTGTTGGTATTTGCGGATGGCCTCCCTGCCACGTAATATCCAGAATGATCTCCGCAACTCCGCAAAGACCCGCTCTGGACCTGGATGGCGGAGGTCTTGATCGTACTTTTTAATCAGCAGCAGCGTAACTGGATGTGTCGGATCTAGGACGATCGGGTGCAACGTAAAGTCACTAAGGCCCTCTAACCGACGCAGCCGACCACCTACTCTTATTAGGCCTGATGACTGGTCCAGCTCAGGAGAGAGGGTAAGTAAGCGGCTGCTAGATGAGACTGACTTTCCTGCTGCTAACAGTTTGTAGTCCTCTGGGAAAGACTCTTGTTGTGCCTGCTGTATGACAAGTTTCTCCGCTTGGCGATACTCTTCGGCGATCGTAGGAGAATCTGAAGGGCTCGGTGCATGGAGGGCATGGACTTTAGCCTCGATGCACTCCTGCCAGGTCTTGTAAACAGTAGCACTTTGGCTGCTTGGTGAAGTAACTGCTAAACCACAGAAGGCAGTTTTCCGAAGCTCTGTAGAGTCTTCCTGTGGCTCCATGCTTGGTCTCTCTGGCCAGGTGTCTGGGTCTTGGAGAAGAAAAGGAGGTCCTTGTGACCACCTATTAGGCTCTGTGAGGGCTCTCAGGGGTTTCCCTCTGGTCAGGTCATCCGCTGGATTGTTGACTGAATCCACATAACGCCAGGTACCATTCTTTGTGAGCTCTTGGATCTCGGCTACTCTTCCTCCGACAAAGACCTTATAGCGACAGGATTGTGATTGCAGCCAGGTTAAAACTGTTGTGGAGTCGGACCATAACACCATCTGATTCACTGTCAGGGTGAGTTCTTTCTCCAGGACATGAGCTAGTTGTGCCGCTGTGAGGGCAGCGCAGAGTTCAAGACGGGGAATCGACTGGACGCGCTTAGGAGCCACTCGTGATCGTGCAAGAATGAAGGACAGGTGTGCCTCACCGTTGCTGTCTTGAGTTCGCAGGTAGGCCACTGCTCCGTAGGCTTGCTCAGAGGCATCAGCAAAAATGTGGACTTGGTGCGTGGTATCTCCTGAGGTGGTACTTACAGGCACATAAGGCCGTGGGAGAGACAGCAGAGGTAGAAACTGAAGCTCTGCCTCCCAACTGGTCCAGGCTTGAAGTAGTTCTGAGGGCAGGTTGGAGTCGTCCCAACCATGTTTCTTTTCCCATAACTGCCGAATGATGAGCTTTGCGCGGGTGGAGTAGGGCAACAGATAACCTAAGGGATCATACTGTGATGCTAGGACTTTGTAGATGTTCCTGAGAGTTGGTTTCTCATAGGTCACGGACCTATGTTTGTAGCCCAGGGTGTCTGTCTCCCAGTTCCAACTGAGGCCAAGGGAAGATTCTTGTGGATCTGACTTATCTTGTGCGAGCCACAGCTCCAGGCTCTCAGATCTGGCATCTTGAGGTAAGTGGCTGAGTACACTTGCATCGTTGCAGGCCCACTGGCGTAAGTCAAAGCCTGCTGATGCTAGGAGGGCTCTTAGACGATCCACGAGGGACTTGGCTTCCTCTGATGAGTCCAGACTCTGTAAGCAGTTATCAACGTAGAAGC
>JAUDJI010001078.1:0-11633 GCA_037389245.1 Oryzias sinensis | reverse complement strand
GTGCACATTTTGCATCTTTTCCTGAGTTCCCTGGTGAGAGCATCAGAATTTTTGGGCGAAGCGCTGATCATTTGTGACACACCTTTTTGGTCCGTTAAGGCTTCTTTTTTAAACCCATCTTTATAGAGTTGGCACAAAGCATCGTTTTCCTTCAGTGGTTCACAGTGTGCAGTCACATGTTCAGAAGGTTTCTCATCGCTGCTACCAGAGGTGAGAAATGATGTGTTCTTGCAGATCAGATATAAATTTAACGTTGGAAACAAGAAGGTTGGGAGATGTTAAAGATAAGCTGCATCATGGAGTCATTTCTTTTCCCCTGGGGTATTGTTAATGGGTAAATTAGAGTTAACTCGTCAATATGCATCATTTTCTGAGGCATGAAAAACTTGTTTTCTTGTTTCCACACCAAGCTGTGAAGAATGACTTCATCTTCTTGTCGTATCTGTTTCAGAAACAGCTTCTCCTTGATCTGGTGAGATGGTTTGGCTCTCCTGGGGAAGCTTCTTTAACATTTGGGGGAACATACTGACTGTCTGACAGATGGACACTCAGCCTGCTTCCCTACTCCAGCGTAGAGGGTTTGCCTTCCAGCATCTTTAAGCATCTGAGGTGCGATTTCTGCTCCCATTTGAGTTATCACGTCCTTCAAAAAAACATTAGACCAAAAATAACAGCTCTGGCCCCTCCCTCAGAGGCCTCGACAAATGAAGGACATTCAAACAGCAATGAGGAGAATTCCCACAATGCCGCCTTGTGTTTCTAAGTGCAGACATCAGCCTTGTTTTGTTTTTCTTCTTTTCCTCCATTGTGTTAAATCCGAACTCCACCGTCCTTCACTTTACTGATAAATGCAGCATTTGAGAGCAAATGAAACCAGGAGAAGCCTTTCAGTAGAAAGTCAGACTTTGCATTTGAGAAAATGAAAGCTCTGAGCTGCATGGAGTTCGTTTCATTCGTATTTTTACAATTTTACATTCACTTTTGGCTCTATTTTTTTTAACATAAAACCTGTATTTTTACACCAGAAACGACTGAACACACAGCAGACACATATAAACATTCTTCATCCACCTACACAGATGGCAAGAAATTGCAAAGGTGGGATAAACGTATTTTTGACCAAACCTTGTAAATTTCAAGACAGATAAATTGGGAATAATAATCCTAATAATTAACAAATCTTTAGCTTTTGTTACAAATATTTAACCTGAACAAAATGGTGCTGAGAATTTTGAAGAACTAGAAGCCTTCGGGAAGCAAAATGGATGAAAATTTTTATAAATTCATATTACCTTCATAAATGTCCAATCAGATTTGAGCTCTGCAGCCCAAAAATTAAAATAACAAAAATAAGCTTTTTTTCTGCAATGAATATTCACAAAACCTTCGGAAAAGAACCAAAGCTCCCGGAATCAAGGCTTCCTGGCTCCTCATGGTGGCGCCAAAAACACAAAATACAGAAACCTGACTTTTTGGAGCTGGATGACCAGACATGACAAAAACAGAAAAAGAGGAAGAAACATTTTGGTTTTATAGAAATATAACAAAAATTAGTGAAAGACTGTTAATCAGAATAAAAAACACGAAATTTCTGAAATGAAAAATGTGAACTTTTTTTTTGCTTTATAACAAGTAAGAACAGTCAATCAAAAAATGCAGGTGGAAAAATGTTGCTGACTACAAAGTTTGGTCATCTAGCATCCCTCTGCTGCTCACAGCTGCAGAAATGCTGACCAAAGAGAACTCCTGCAAGTCGCTCTTCACTGCACATTTTCCTTTTATAATAATATGCATACTCTCTGAATAAATCTGCTTGTTTTTCTGTTCCAGTTTGTGAAGCTCGATCAATTTAGGACCAATTCTGCTATTGAGGATAAACTTTGTAAATAAAAAGATGTCAAAAATAAAGATTTTTCCTTTCCTTTTTTATTTTTTTCATTCTAGGGGGATATTTTGATGCATACATTTTAAAATGAATTGACTTAATTTCACCACAGGAGGATTTTAGATTAAAGAATCCTTTCAGGGAACAGAGAGTTTATGTTTAAACTGTGAGCTAACTTCCCTCAAACATTCAGTCATGCTCTCACGGACACAACAACATAAATGTAGAGACTGCTCTTAAACATCCCTGTTTCTTCTGATTGATGCATTCAGAAGATCAGACAACAAATAATCAACCATGAATGAACCTTATTGTCTACAGAGGTTCTGTAATTTTCTGCACCTTTTTCCTCACTCTGGGATTTCAGGAATATTCAGCAACAATGGGTCCAGTCATTGCAGCTGAATAGAATGTCATATTTTACGTGTTTGCTCACATAAATGCTGCAGGTTAGATGTCAGATGATGCTCTTGCATCCTTATTGTTTCTGTCTGGATCATCAGACTGCCGAATGAGAACTGTGGAAAATGTTGGGTCTGTGCAGAAAAGCATCAGCAGAAGTTCAAAACCCTGTGTTGTTGTAGGGTGCAAGAGCGTCGAGTGTGGAGAAGCGAGCTCCTGCTGCTGGAGCGGTGAAGCTGTAGGCCGCGTACGCCACAGATGACCCCACCATCAAGCCTGTCATGTAGGAGACCGTCATGGTGTTTCCTGGAGGAAGACAGAGCAAAGAAAGGGAGGAAGAGTGGAGATGAAGGACAGCAAGTCTACAATGGGGGAAAGCACCATCAGAAGGTTAATAACCTGTGTAACCCTTGTGCTATCCTAGGCACTTTAACGTTGGGAGTTGGGTCATCTAGACCCACTAGACAGTGCGCTGAACCTTTTTTCTTCAATGATTTGTGAACCTCACTGGTGTCCATGAATTACATGAAATCTTTCCACCTTTATCCACCTTTGTCACCGTAGGACTAACACGTCAAAGTAAGGGTGGGGTCATCTAAGATAGCACAAGGGTTAAAAGTTTAAAACCTCAGTCTATTTGTGGAAATTTGCTTCAATCTTTTAAAATGTATCCCTGCAGCAATAATACATTGATGCTTTTGATTGTAAATATGAATCACAATTTATGACATCAAAAATAATTATTTAATGGAAATTTTACTTTCTACATAAATTTAGATTATATTTTGTTCAGAAAATAATTTTAATAATAGATAAACAGAAACTGATCTAGTAATTATTTATGTTTTTTCAAAAGATTAGGCCAAAATACTGTAAGTTTGAAATCTTCTGTTTTTTTTATTTAGAACTGGGAATCTTTTTTTTAAGCTACATTTAAAGATTTTCCCTTTATAAAGATCAGGACTTTAAGTAACTTTTAAAGACAGACAGAAGAAAAATATTAGAAAATCATAAATATTTCATTAAAAAGTTGTTTACGTTGTTTAGTCACAGTAGTTTAATGTAGATGGAATGACTTGGTATTCAGGGGTCATGTCAGCGAAGCATTGCAGAAGAAGGTTTTTTTTTGCAAAGACTAACCTGTTTAAAACCACTTTTTGGTTTTGAATGATGACTTGCTTGAGAAACGCACCACTGAGTGGTTATATGATGAACATATACAGTCAGAGCTGCTGTTACTTTAAAAATGGCTTCAATCTGGAAGTCATGGGTTTGTTCCTGGTTCATGACTCATCATTTCTCAACAATTTGCAAAGACTTTAATGCAGAGTTTGCTAAATCATGACTTTAAACAGTCACGCATCCAAATTCTTTAAAATCTCTCAACTCCCCCAGAAAAAAAGATTCAATTTGGTATTTAAACCGATAAAATGTATATTAAATGCAAAAATAAACTTTTTTCCTC
Source organism: Oryzias sinensis (assembly GCA_037389245.1). Classification (NCBI taxonomy): domain Eukaryota; kingdom Metazoa; phylum Chordata; class Actinopteri; order Beloniformes; family Adrianichthyidae; genus Oryzias; species Oryzias sinensis. Next base: position 7,881 of record JAUDJI010001078.1, on the reverse strand, counting down.
AGAGGAACCCCCACCTGCCAGCTCTCTCTGTTCAGGCGGCACTTTGCCAGCAGCCTGGATCATCGGCACAGACCCAAAGTATCCGTTGGTGACTCCCATGAGGAGGGAGAACAGACACGGCCAGGCGGGATGGGACAGCGTGGGCGCGCTGGCTGGATACACGCACATGACAAAGAGTGGGATGAAGACCACCCTCAGGCAGGAGAAGAAGAGCAGGCGGCCTCCAGACCAGTCGTACGGCAGCGCCGCCAAAATCTGGAGTTATAACGAGAGGTATTGAGAAAACCATGAACAAAAATCAACTTCAGGCATTATGATCCAAAATACCTTTGAGAACATTATATTTCATATTAAAATAAAAATGTTTTTCATTTTCTGTCCAGTTTTTCTTTTTGAGCTTAAACATGCTTTCATTTCAGAGCAAAATGTTGACCTAATTCCTGTTTTTCCAGGAAGCTGAAATACAGTGAAAATGTTTGATCTTGTTTGATCATCAATGAAGCAAATCTAGAAAAAGGAGTTTCACTTCAGTGCACCAGTTCAATACAAATGCTGAAAAACGGCTTTAAAGTTCTAAAATAATCTTTAAGCTTAAACTTTGGAAAAACAAAATACCAGAATCTGGTATATATATAAATATTTTTTTCTCATTTAAACACTTCCCTGATAAATATAAGTTCAGATATACAGAAAAAAACCTCTGCCAAAACCTACAAAAAACAGAAATATTTTCAGCATTAATGGCATTAATGAAAATGAATGTCACACTCATATTTGACTATTAAATGTTCTATAACACTGGCTTCTTTAATTTACAGTCAGATTTCCATTTTCATAACTATTTAAATCTTTCAAACCTCTTTTTCAAATTGGTAAATAAAGCTTTTTAATGTCTAACAGCCCCAGAAGTTGGTCTTTGTCAATAAAGTTTCATCATTGAAAAGAAATGCATTTGAATAACCTTCAACAATGAGTTAAAAAACAGATTGTTGTCACATTACCTTTTTTAAAAACCCGAGTTATCGTCTGTATCACTGCAGAAGCTGAATCTTAAGAAAATAAAAACTCTTATTTCAAGAAAAAATAACCGCACTAAGAAAGTATCTGTGTCAAATTAGTATTACTTTGATATAACATGTCTTAGCTACTGGAATCTTTTTCCTAAAGGGCCTAAATCGTGCTTTTCTTCCCCCTTTCAGAGTGAAGTATATCCATATAATAATATATTACCTTTGACACACTAAAGAACTATTCTTTAAGTGAAATATGAGTTATTTTTGCAGCTCAATGTCCTACCCAAAAGTAAGACGACTCGATTTCTGAGGCACCACCTTTCGCTCCTTGTGGTTGCCTCATGGGCAGACTTTTTTTTCCCTTTAAAGAAAATCTGTAAGACTTTTGACTTATTTCTGAGGTGTTTTTGCAGTGTACGAACCTTTCCAACAAAGTCTGACATGTTGAACGTGGCCATGATGAGGATGGGGAGCCACTCCCCTAAAGTGGGATTCTTGATTTCTGACTCGAGCCCGGGGAACAGGCACAGGGTGATGCTGTAGGTCACGGCGATGGACAGCATGTAGGCCCAGATGACGCGGGACACTACGTACCGATGCAAGATCATGTCTGGTTTGGAAACAAGCATGTTTGATTGAGCAGGACATGAAATGCATTTCGACTCCAGATCCATCATTGGAGGGGAAGGCTACGTGAAATGTGGAGTACCTCTGACTCCAGGCCAGCTTCTTCTCATCTTGGCTTTTGGGGCATCAAATCGCACATAGGTGCCTCCAACAAAGTCTTCAAGACCTTCTTCTGCGGAGGACGGTCCGGTCCCAGTCACCCCGTTTCCCTGAAGTGACACAAAAGATGAGACAAAACCACTGAGCTTCTGAATGACATTTCTGCTACAAAGATGATTTATATTTGATTTAAAGTCAAGCAGTTTAAATGTTTTGGAGATAAATGAAGGCAAGCAGATGGAGATGGTTTGGAAACATTGAGAGGAGAACCAGTGATGGTGTGGATAAAAGGAAGCTGAAAGATTAGGTTCATAGATGTGGTGAAGGTGGACATGAGTGTGGTTGGCGTGAATGAGGAGGATGCAGAGGAGAAGATTAGATAGAGACAAATGGTTTTTCTGGCTACCCTTATGCTACGTTCACACCGGGCATGTGATGCGTGTTCAAGAACATGCTAAATGCGCATTCCTGAAAGCGTGTTTAGCCCATGTTTTTTCACAGTGGGAGGGATTCTTCTTCCTTTCCTTTTGCTACTGTCTTTTAGCGTATATCCCTTGTGCTATCTTGTGGGGTCCAGATGACCCCACCCTTACATTGATGTGTTATCCCTACCATGACAAAGATGGATAAAGGTGGAAAGGATTTCATGTGATCATCCACGGACACTGGTGTCCGTGGATGATCTCACTGTGAGGTCATCTGGATCCCACAAGATAGCACAAGGGATATCGGACACCCACAGTTGGAAAAGGCTTGGTGCAAAATGTTGAAGCGGTGCAAATGTCTTGAATCTTGCTGCTGTCAGAAGTCAGAACTCTGTCTCCCCCTCTGGTCACCAGCGGGAACCATCTCCAGACTTCTAAATGCACTTCATCTCCCAGCACCCCAGCACAGTTTCTGGATGCCACACACCTGACTTTCATTTGCAAATCACTCACAATCTACTTAAGCACCGCACTGAGCATCACTCAGTGTGAAGTGCAGTTTGTGCCACTCTGCCTGCATTAATGATGGTTGTCTTTAGAGCTGATCTGCTATTCCCTGACCCTGTTTTACCTCTGACTGTTTACCTGCCTCCTGCCCTGAGTCTCGCCTGGATCCTGACTACCCCTGTTATTTCTCTTATGCTCTCATGCCTGACCCTGATTTAGCTTTGGGCATTTTTAGCTGAGCTAATAAACCTGCTGTAATTGGATCCAGGCACCTGCCTGGCCTTTCTTTCAGAGCTGTATTCGGTCATATCAAAGACTTGGTGTCATTTAATTCCAGCTGGGCACAAACTGCAATTATTCATTTTTCCTTTATGATAAATTTTCAAAAGGTCGGTACTTCCTTGAATTATCATGGAAACACCAACCTAGTACCAACCCTGTACTGAAGTACCAACCCAGTGGTCTTTTAATGATCACAATCATGATTAACAGACCACTGGGAACACTTTCACAATAGATAAAAGTAAAGTTGGAGTGGTGACTTTATGGGTAGTTGCTGAAACACAAAGACGTTCTGTGGTGAATATGAACAACTGATTATATAAATGTCAGCTGGTGGGATATTTTTCAATGTTTGTTTTTTAATCCTTTTCGTTACAAAGTGTGTTTTAGCTTTTTTCTACTTATCTCTGATTATTAACGAGCACAAAGAAAAAAAAGCAAATGGAAATGGTTTCAGAATCACAACAAATGCTACTATAGTTAGACTATGACATCACAGGGACCTGCACACACAGGGAGCTGCACCATAACATCTGCACCACAGATGTTATGGTTTTAAAGGGCCTAAATCATGGTTTTCTTAAGCCTTTCAGAGAGATAATATATTACCTTTGACACTCTAAAGAACACATTTTAATTAATACACAAAAAATACAATTGAAAGCTCAAACAGTTGATTTTGCATGGTTAAGGTCCTTTAGACTAAAACTGTTCCTAACAAATTAACATGAATCCTCATTGAATTTAACTTCAAATTAGCATCTAAATCACCAAAATACTTCAGTTTTGTCTCAGCACATCCTTTCTAAATGTTGTTCTCGGTGTCTTTGAGGAAACAACAGAGGTACAGAGGTAGCCATGATAAGACATATTCACTCACAACAACCTTCATGGTTAAAAGTTCCTTTCCTTTTGATTTGTAATGGCTTCCTAGATGCATGACATCAGCTTCTTTACAGCAAAAGGGAAGTGCAGCTTACACTGGTGCCAGAACACGCGTATACACAAACACACACACACACACCCATGCACATGCACAGATACATTAGTTAATTAGAGGAGTAGTGGGCCAGAAGGCATCACTGATCTTGATTATTCCATATTATTCAGCACTGTCTTTCTTTCCTTTGGCAGCCAGAGCTGCTGGAACCAACCACTGGACATTAAAAGCAACTCTCCTCCACGCAGGATGGTTAAACACCGGGAAAAGTTGGCCACACACTTGTTTAGTTCATAAACCACACAGACACAAACATGCACTCATTAAAATATGATAGCCTGAAGTGCAGTCTTCCCTCAAACTCACTCCTACTGTGTCAGGAAGAATAATAATAACATGAATGTCTTCAGGCTGCAAAGTGTCACTTCAAGCACAACCATCATGTGGATTCACAGAACCTCTTCCTTCCTCAATTGTTTGTGTTATCGTCATGTAGACTCATGAGATGCCCCCACCTTCCTCTTCTGTTTTGTTTCCTCTTCACTGCTTCTACTCCATCACTCCATTTCTTACTCACATTTCATGAGAAGACTCAATCTCTCTCTGTTCCCAGGTTCTCCCAGCAACACTCTCCTCTTGTCATAATTCACTCCTGACAGTCCATCGCAATTAATTTTGTTCTTTCTTTACGCTATTTAATTTTGGGCAGCGGCCAAAGAGCATTCTATAAATTACTCTGCCTTTAAAACCAACTCTGTGCTGAAGGACATGCTCGCCAAAGAACAAGCTTGGTTTTCGGCGAGTTTGGATTAAACTAGTCTAACAATCACCTAACGATGACCATGAAACACCAACACTTTTGCTAAATTCATTTAAAAGGGATTTTTTTTGGCCAAAATGTTACTATAATGATATTTTTACAACTAGCATTGTCTGAAAGAAAATCCCAATACTTACAGTTTTTGAGTACAGCTTAGTAACAGTGACTGTTCTTTCACTTCCATGTTGGTTCTTGGGAACCAGGCGGAAGGGTTGGTTTTTCAGTGATCACTTAATAAAATTAATAAAATGCGATACTTGGAATCAGGAACAGGTTTTGTGATTTGCTTCAAAGGATACAGTATGCAGCAGTGAATGCAGTTTACTTTTATGAACAAAAACACAGCTGTGGAGTGTTTTGCATTTTTTATGCATCATCATTATCTCTATGGGAGAACTGGACCGAGCACCTGTGACGTCACACATAGAAAATGGCTTACTTCCGGCGCCAACCAAATGAAATTAATTTAGCAACCATTTTTTCACAATACAAATGCTGCCACATTCGAGCCAGACATTGTCAGTAAGCAGTGATTGGTCAAAGTAATCCTGAGTTATAATTTCTATGGCAACCACTCTCACCAATCACATGTGAGCTTGCTGCAAGTCTATGCCCCTACTATTGGGAGAATCTGTCAAATATTTTGAAAGTTTTTTTTTTTTTTTTTTTTTTTTCTTCTTCTTTTTGGCCAAACTTTATTAATTTCAATCATGTCTGAAAATCTTTGGTGTTGGACCGGACGGAAAAGGAAAGAGGGGAAGAAGAGAGAGGGACGATAGAGAGAGGGGGGGTAGGGGGTGATAATAGGAGGGGAAGGGGGATAAGACCATGAAGCAGCATAAAGCAACAAGTTTACTGGTTGTTAATCATTATGGTAAGGTTCAAATGTAGTACAATAAGGGCGAAGCCTGTCCATACACACACTCAAATGTTATAAACACACCTGCTAGCTGCAAAAAAATGTCCACCTGTCGACATGTACACAAAACAGATAGTGTTCACACGCATACTTATGCCTTAAAACCAACTAGTGTGAAATATTTCACTCATTCAGTCATGCAAACTGTTAGTGCAAAGGTGAGCTAACACCTGTGCTCAGGTGAGTGTTTATGTTCTTCTAAAATGGATGGTGGAACGTGGAAAGAAGGAGGGAGAGTGCCCAGCCATCCCCACCCCAAGACCCCCACCGCAGCAGCAGCGGCAGCCGGAATCCCCCCAACGCCACACGGGAACCGGCAGGGAACAACCGCCGCCCGGGCGACCAAGCCCGCCACCCAGGCCAGGGCCAGCAGGACCGCCGCAAGGCCCCCAGAGCCAGAGAGCAGGGAAGCACGGAGGGAGAGAGAGCGCCGCCCCAGCCCAACCAGGAGAGCAGCCCCCCCGCCGCGCCGGGAGAACCCAACGCAGGGCCCCACCAGAGAAGGACACCCACAGCCCCAGACGAGCACCCCACCACCACCCAGGAGTTCCGGGCATCCCCCCGCCCCAACCCCAGGTACGAGCCAGGACCCCCCAAGGGAGACCCGCTCCGCACTCCAGGCAGCCATCCGCCCGGCCCACGGTTGGTCCAGGGAGGAGCGAGGCAGGGGCCCGCCGCCCCCGCCCAAGAGGGGGGAACCCCGGGGAAAAAAGAGGGCCCACAAGGGGTGTTGTAAATATGGCCCGACCAGGCTCGGCCACAGTTGGAAATTTGGCGGGGCCCAGCGCTCAGGAGCAAGGACCAGAACCCACCCCCCAGGGACGCGAACACTCCCGGCTCAGATGTAATGTGAACCCCCCCGCCGCGCGGAGAGAGCACCGCCGGGCCCAGGAAGCCGGCACCCCGGGGACACGGCCGCCGTTGCAAAGGGGCCCGTACCCCCCACCAGGGAAGAGGCAGGGGACAGATGGTCCTAGGTCCCACCTTCCTTGCAAAATGTGTGTGCGTGTATGTGTGTTTGAGAGGGTGTGTGTGTGCATGTGTGTGTGTTTATGTTGGAATGTAACAAAATATTTTGAAAGTTTGACGAGAGACCACATATTTTGAGTGACGCTCTTCTTGATTGGACAGTTCGTAACTTAATTAACTATCACTGCAGAAGAAAATAGGAAGAAAAAAATCAGGAAGATCATGTTAAAAAAAACTCTCAGAGCAAGAATGGTTATTCTGACAGATATAACGACTGAGTAATAGTTGTTTATTTCTCTATAGAAGTCTAAAGAATTTTGGCTTCTTGGAGCCAGCATGTGCTTCCTGTTTAAAACGCCAAGGGGGAGGGGTCACATAGTCCAGTTTTCTTATACAGTCAATGCACGTCATACAAGGCAACCAAATAAAAGTCATTGGGATTAACTTAGGCCTGCCACAGAACTGCTATTGGGATCAGCAGGAGTCTGCTGTAAAAACTCAGTGCATCTGCATGAGTCGTGTCTGTGCATGTAAAAGTGTTAGCAAAAGTCTGTGTAAAGAAACTGTGAGTATGTGTGATTGTTTTAACACTATTCTAGCCTACCTTTTAACCACCAGTTCCTCTTCATTTTGAGTGTATTTTGTTCTGCTTTATTAGCTAAAATGTTACTTTATAACCAAGACGTTCTGCTGTGAGGCAAGTGATTTATGTAAAGATACCTGCAGAGAATATATTAACTTCCCCCACTGAACATTCATCCATTAAAAAGTAAGCCCCCATGAAGGTTACAGTTTGGTTGTGATTGGATCCTATCATCCATTTTAGGTGGGCGGGGCATCACAAAAATAGATTCTTGTTAGGATGGGTTGGGGGTCAGGAGGGGCAAACAGTAATGTTTTATGATGGATTGTGAATGTGTATTTTGAACCAACACCAAAATATGTTTTTATACAAAATGAATCCAAAAACCCCAAAAAAGGGTTACAATTTGACACCTGTTTATATGTTCAGAACCAATAGGACTATTTAAAAAAAAAGATTCAACTGCAGAAAAGAAATGTCCACAAGACACCAGTTAGGTTGGTACTTTAGAAGCGGGCCCCAAACTTACAAATCTCACTTCATCTGCAGTCACGTCATGGTGAACCCTGTATCCGGTCCCGTTGTCCCGTGGATCAGGACACTTTTCCAGCCCTTTTCCCTGGGAATGGCTGGTGTAGTAGCGGACAAAACTGGAGCGCCGGACAACTAGATGAAGCAGGAAGCATAGCAGCTCCAT
>JAUDJI010001077.1:0-11639 GCA_037389245.1 Oryzias sinensis | reverse complement strand
GCGCAGACTGCTGGATAGCAGCTGGAACCCGCAGCTGCAGCTCAACACAGTTGGTAAGTGACTAAACGTTTTAAATTTAAATGGTTGCCCCGAATGTCACTGGAAAGGGATTGTTTCCGTCTCGTCCGGCTTTCACAGATTCAGATGGTTTTGGACGTCCAAAAATGAAATGTGCAGAAATGAAAAGAGACACAAGAGTCTGCATGAATTTTCAAACCTTTTCCAAAAGGGGAGAGGTGGAGAAACACGACCTGTTAAGGCCCGTACACACCGGGACGAATTTCGCGCGGGATATTCGCCGACGTTAACGCCTCGTGACTAAACAAAGGGCACCAATGTGAGTGTGCACACCGACGCGAAAGAACGCCACGCGTCAAAGGCTACGTTCACACTGCAGGGCTTAATGCTCAATTCGGATCTTTTCAAAAAATCCGAATTGTTTGCTAGACCATTCACATTTCCAAGTAAATCCGAACTTCAAGACGCTTGCGGCCACACCTCTTGCGGTAGTCTTTGGAACATAAGTCAAAAAACTCGAGGGGGCGCATCTCACCGGTGTCTGGCTGAATCACACTAACAGGTGATTGGGAGTCTTTTTCTATCTGACAATCAACTCTGAGCCGCAGCTGCGCGCCGTCGTCATGGAGACGGAGCCGCGTGTGTCAGAGGGAAGGGGAGGGGTGAGGTGGTGGGCGCAGACCATTTTTTATGGATTGAGTTTTTTTGGAGGATTTCTACTGTCGGTGTTGCACAAATTTAGGGAAATGCCAAATATTTTTGGAGTAATCCCACTGATGAGTTCTAAGATTTAGTCTTTAATGTTTTATAAGACCTAAACATAGTATTCACAATAAGTTTTTTTTTAGATCTAATCCCTCTGATATGTTTTACAAAGACACACACAGGACGTCACACACCAATAAATTATTGCTAAAAATGAAGCAGGAGTCCAGCTCTAAAAAATGATAAAAGAGCAAAGAAAACTGAATTATTTTAGTTATTTCTTGTGGGGTTACTCGCCCAGGGAGTAAGTTAGTGTAGAACCGCCACTGGGTCGATATATTGTGTGTTTGGAGGACGGAGCATTTTAATAAATAGCGTTCTGAACTCTGAAAAAGATTTCCCTTTATGTAAAAAAGAACTTGTTTTGTTTTTGGAATTTCTTTTGTTCTAAGCTGCATATTTTGTCACAGAGTGTAATTGTAAAACAATGATTTTTAAATTATGTGCGTTTAATGTTAAAGTTGTCCTTGTTGGTCACCCATAAGCCCTTTTTTTTGGTCTACTTTTCTGAGAAAACAGTCAACTCTTTATAAACTACAAAATCGTGCTCTCTGCCAGTCAACCACACTAACGGCTACGTATGTAAAGGTCTGCTGGCTTCAGCTGCTCAATAAAGCCGTTCTGAACTGCCTGGTTGAGGTTTCATTGTCTGAGTGAATGTTTCATTTTGACGTGTGGCACAGATCAGCATCACTGCTCCCACTGAGAGCAATGTTCTTCACATTATAGGTGAGTTAGAAATACACAGTAATCATGAGTCAATATGTCACCTCTGTGTGCGGCCCGGACCTTTGCTCATTTTTCTGTATTTGGCCCTCACCAGAAAAACTTTGGACACCCCTGCAGTAAAGTGACTGTCTTAGCGGACAGTGAGTCTCTCATCTTAACGTCTTAAAACAACGAACACACATCAAACAGTTTTTGAATCTTTTGACCTAATTTTTAATACATCTTTTAGAAAAAAACAGCTGCAGCTTCCAGCTTTTTCTGCAACAATGATCACAAAAATGCATGTGAGATTGCAGAGGGGCTGTAGATAAATACAGACTATGAGCTTTTTCTTTTTTTTTTATTTATCTATTTTTTTGGATGCTGGTGTGCCGCGGAATTTTTGTCGGAATTTTGTGTGTGTTAAAGTGTGCCGTGGCTCAAAAAAGGTTGAAAAACACTGCATTACACCAAATAGGACACAAGTTGTTTATTATCGTGGGGAAATAAATGGGTAAATATTATCCAAAAAACAGTTTTTCAAGTTCTTCTTTCTTAAAGTTTGATATATCGTGAGTTGTTAGAGACGAGATATATCGATTATAACAACATCGCCATATCATGATAGTATTGTTATCGTGAGCAATGTATCGCAAATCGTATGGTACTGTAAGGTATCCAGTGATTCCCAGCCCTAATTTGGTCGCAGTCTGGAGCCCTGTTATTGTAAATTAGCAGAGCAGAAGTCTTTTTTTTTCAAACACAAAATCTGTCGTTTTGCGTTGAATATGTGGAAAACAACAACAATAATAATAATGGATGGGATTCATCTGCACTTTTCCAGACGCTTAAAGTGCTTACAATGTGTCCGTTATTCATTCACTCCTCATTCATACTTGGTGATGGTAACTACTGATTTAGCCACAGCTGCCCTCTGACCATCACCTGGACATTCATACACATTTACACGTCAGTGGAAGCACTCTTGCCCATGGACACAACAGCAACAGTGGATTGGGGGGAATCTAACCGCCGACCCTTCAATCAATGTCCAACCAGCTCAACCGCATGAGCCACTGCCGCCCCAAATATGAGAATAAATTCCTAATAAAATAAATTGCCAAAAGAATATATCTATCTATATACTCAGGCTGTGTCCAACCAAGGTGGGGTAGCCTAGACAGGGCACACAATTTTAACACCCTCCTTCTCTTTCCCAAACCCTCCTCTTTCAGTGTGTGTGTGTGTGTGTGTGTGTTTTCGCATCCTTTCCCAAAATATTTTCTTGTTCTCTCGAAAATTATCAGTCAACTGTCTGCCCCACCTTTCGTCCACAGCCGCTCTTGCCTCACGCACAGCTCTCTTAGCATCCCTTTTCTTCTTTTTATAACACTTATATGACTCCCTGTCCTTTCTCTGCAGCCATACTTCATACGCACATCTCTTCTCAGCTACAGCCAACCTTACATCCTCACACCACCATTCACTTCCCTTTCTTAGACCACCCCCAACATGTCTCACACCACACACTTTCTCTGCACTTCCCACCACTGCACTCTTGAACTGTTGCCATTCTTCCTCCACTCCAACAACCATTTGCTCCTTCACCATATTCCACTTGCCACCTAATTCCCTCTGATACTCACACATTTTCTCTCTGTTCTTCAAAACACTCACTCTCAGAACTTCTCTTGCATCCCCACTCTTTCTCGATCTCACCCATGGCATACCCACACGCAACCTTCCTTCCACCAAATAGTGATCAGACATACCTCCACTCTCTCCCCTCCTCACACTTACATCCAGCAATCTACTACATGCAACCTTTGAAACCACCACATAATCCATCAGTGCTTTATCAATCAATCTTCCACCACTCTGCCTCACCCACGTATACTTATGGATCTCTTTCTTTCTGAACCATGTATTCCCAATCACCATCTCTCTTTCAGTGCACATTCCCATTAGTCTCTCACCATTATCATTCTTTCCAGGAACACCATGCCCGCCCACAACACCCTCAATTTTCTCATCACCCACTCTAGCATTCAGATCTCCCATCAGCACTACATTCACATTTGCTCCAAATCCTTGCAAGCATTCATCCAAGTCGTTCCAAAAGAATAAATTCCCAAAAATAAAGTACACCTCCTTTAAAAGTACTCATTTAATCAGAAGCTCAATGAGCAAAAGAAACATTTCCAAATTTTCCACAAAGTGGACTTCTATTGAACACTTCTTTAACTCTATACCAGGGGTGGCGAACACGCGGCTCGCGAGCCGCATGCGGCTCTTGGCCAATGAGCATGCAGCTCTTTGCGTCTCATCATATTTTCTATATACTTTGCCTCATTTCATATTTTTTTCCCTCTTAAACCACACTCAAACCATCAGAGGGTATTAAAAATAAATAATAAATAATAATTAAGTTAATTTGGCTGTGTGTGTGTTTGATTCTACCCCCGACACATACGTGACCGCCAATTTTTTGCGGGGGTACGCCCACTGTCAGAACACATAGATATAGATTTGATGTGCGTGCAGACTGTTACCCTCATGGTCAAAATGGTGAAATTCAGAGTATAAAGATAAACACAGGACGTTTCTGGAAGAACGGGAAGATTCTTACTTTTTACTGAACGGAGTGGCAAGTCACAATGTTTATCATTATGAGCTTCTGGAAGCAGTAAAATAGTTCATGGCATAAAGAACAAAACGTATCCCGGAAAATATTAAAAACTCTTCCTGATCTGACACAAATTGTTTCCTTTATTAACAAGTTGAAGCTTTTCTAAGCGCACATTCAAAACAACAATCTGTCCCACTTTCCTTCTTTGCGGAGCTCACAGCAGAAAGCTGAAATCCAAATGAATAAAGCGAAGAACTTGACGATGGTTACGCAACTGGACTGAAACGACCGCAGATGACTTTTCTCATGGATCCTTTAAAGCAGTGGTCCCCAACCTCTTTGTCACCGTGGACCGGTACAACGCAAGACACGTTTACCGCGGACCGGTGGGGGGTGGGGGGTTTGAGGTGCAACGCTAGACACATTTACCGTGGACCGGGGGTGGTATTTTCTCTTTAGTAATAATAATAATAACAATAATAATAATAATTTTCCCCTTGTCAAAGCAACTTTCTAAAGAAGTTTGTTTTTTGCTCATTTTGGTAGTTTGAGTTTATTTTTAGTGGGGTGTATCACCTGATGTTTGGTGTCGCGACTTTGACGCGCGTTAAGTGTGACAGATGTAACAGAGAGAATCCGGTTACTTTTCAAAATAAAACGTTTTTTTCGGGGGGAAAAACAATAAATGGAAATTATTTTTTCTTTCTGTGCATCCCAGTGCCAAAATTCCCGGTGGTTGGGGACCACTGCTTTAATTCAGAAATTGACTCCCTGAGATCCCCGCTGGTCACTGAGGAGGCAGCGAGAGAACCGGAGCTGACATTGAGCTTGAAATCTCTCTGAAAGATGGCCCTGTTACGTTTTGGAGAACGGAGGAATCCCCGTGTGTAAAAGAGCTGCTCTCAATCTGCTGTTCACGTTCTCCTCAATATGTGTCCTCCAGTCCCTGTTTATTGAAACACGTGAAATCAAGGCATCAGTCCGTTCTGACTGACACTCACGTAAAGGAACTGATCAGAGAGGCTACCGGGAGTTAGCCCCGCCTTCAGCCCCTAAGACTCATGGGAAGGGGGGAATCTCAATTGTAAAACCATAAGTCAGGGACCTGTTTGCAGAAGTGACTTGAATGCCATTTAGCTGTGTGTGTGTGTGTATTCAAGTTAATGGGCTCTTAATGTGTAGGGGGGAGGGAATAACGCAGCCAGTTTAATGGTAATTCAGCTGATCGCTACTGTGATGGATGAACTTAACTGTTGCAATGTAGCAACATTTAATATATTATTTGCTTTTGATGCAAAAAGTCATTCAATTTTATATAAAAACATATAAAGGCAAGAAATTCTAATGAAGTTAAAATAATTTAAGTTGCACACAACTGAAATGTAATGTATTTAATGTGTTTATTGTGAATATGAATCACTCAGACACCAGAAGGACGCTTTGTCCAGATGTTTGTGTATTTGTTGGTGTAAGGGTCATTGAAAGAGTAATGTTGAGACACAAAGAATCGTAAATCTGACTTCAGAGGAGTCAGAGCCTCACCAGCATCAACCTCACTGCACATCACTGAGTAGTTGTGTGTGTCAGAGAGAGAGGCAGAGAAAAGAGTGAAATAGAGTGTGTGTGTGTGTACGTCTTGGCAGGTCAGTGTGTGGTCTGGCTCTTTGACTCTCACAGTGAAAAATTTCGGCTCTTGGTGTCAAATTTGTTCGCCACCCCTGCTCTATACCATGAAATAAAGGTTGAATGATATAACTTAGATTGCATAATCTTCCGTTTTTCTTCAATTGGTTTAAGCAAATCCACCCTGCAACAAAAACTACTACATCTAGTATTTTGTAATGGGGCCGACATTTCACAACATCTATCTTTTTCCATTCTTCAAGAAGAACCTATTTTAGAGCCTGGATGGAGAATGAGGCTCAACTTGTTCTTCAGAATTCCCTACAGATCAGGAGACATACTTGGCCATTCAATCACCTTCACCCTGTTCTTCCTCAGAAAATACAGCAGTAGCTTTAGAAGTGTGTTTTGGATCATTGTCGTGTTGGAAAAGTGCTCAATGACCAATGAAGTAATTAGGGCTGGGCGATATGGCCTAAAAATAAAATCTCAGATTTTTTTTTTTTTATTTGATTTCCGATTCTTTCCCCCCCACCCTGCCGTTTGTACTTATTGCTTTTCTTAAGAAAAGCAATAAGTACAAACGGCAGACAACGGCAGTCATAAGATGGCCGAAGGTGCAGATAGTGGTTCAGCTTGCTCTCCTGCTGCTTCAGCACATCGACCTAGACTGAAGCCCGAGGTCTACAGAACTGTGGATGGCAAAACAATTGTGGAAGATGAACTCTTACATTTCCTTGCTGTGAAAAGTAGAACTTTAAGTCTGGAGGAAATTGTGTTACTAGCTGCAAACACCTTTGACTCTGAATGGATTGAGGCCTCCAAGAGAGTGCTGTTTGAGCTCTGCCCGACAACGCAGCGAAATATAACGCACAAAGGAGCGCAAAAAGACGTAAAGAATTTGAAAAGTTGTCTGAAAGTCCTAAATGAATGTGGGGAAAATATTCCGAGATTTGTATCACATTACTTGGAGGACTTGCCACCAGTTACATTTACAAGTCTGGATGTTTGCGGCCTGCTGAGGAGAGTGGAGAGGTTACATGCTGACGTCAGCGCTATGGGATGCGCGCTACAGCTTCAAGTGGATGTGTGTGCTGATCTTCGTGCGATCACCACTGACGTGAATCATCGGGTGTGTAGTTTGGAAATGGAAATGGCTCAGGGCAGTGATCAGCGTGTCTTTGGTGCTGGACTGGGGGCTAAAGGAGGTGGATCGACGTCAGAGACCCCACAGGCCCCTAGAGCTACCGGTGCAGCGACAAGTGGGTGTGTCGATGAGCAGGATGGGAATCCCCACTCTTCGACGCAACACCTGCCCCGTCAAAGGTTTCTGCACGTCCCTCCGCCCAAGGAAAGTAATGTTGGAGAAATCCCTGTCCTCGGATCACGCAGGGATACATCCGGATCCCCGAAATGGACCGACGTTGTAAAAAAAGGCAAAAGGCAAATGGAGAACAAAAAGGTCCCACGAACAGCCGCACCCGGAGTTAAAAAAACGGGTAAAAATATAATCGTGGGCACCGGAGCAGCAGAGAATATCCGTATGGTCACCACAAAAATGGTGAGTGTTTTTGCTTCAAAATTCTCTCCAGATCTTGATCCAGAGACATTATCGGAATATCTCAAGAGGCAACTTGGCCGGGAGGTGATGTGCCAGAGGCTGAACACGGTTAATAGTAGATATGCATCCTTCAAAGTTTCAGCTGAGTGCAATAATGTGGCTGACATGTATAACCCAGAAATCTGGCCAGCTGGTACTTATGTGCGGCGATTTTTTGAACCACGTAAAGTTGGTGTCACTGGTTTAAACAACGCGCTTCCAAGCAAGCTGAGGGGCGGGGCTTCACCTCCTAGTAGCGCAGCAGTGCCTTAAAGCTGAACTGATGGATTTAAGAGTACTCTCCTACAACTGTCGTGGCCTGCGTTTGGGTCAGAGTGCAGAGGACTGAGCCCGCCGAGTTGTTGTAGACCAACTGCTGGAAAAATGTGATGTGCTTTGTTTACAAGAGACCTTTTTAACAAAGCAGGACTTGGAGGGATTAAACTCAATACATGAAAATTTCCATGGGGCTGGGGAGTCCACGAGGGATATTTGTGATGGAATAATAAGAGGTTGGATATCAGGGGGAGTAGCCATCCTCTGGGATAAAAGACTTGATTCCTGTATAAATATCATTAGGCTGGAAGTGGACTGGTGTATAGCTATACACTTAACACAGAATGGCAAGGAATGTGTCATCCTTAATGTGTACACCCCCTATGAGTGTCATCAAAATGAAACAGAGTTTCTTAATAGGCTTGCTTTTATTAACTGTTTTATGCAAGATTATACATTTTTAAATGTGTTTGTTATTTGTTATATGAACTCTGACGTCTCTGACAACAAATCTATTTTTGCGAATCATTTGAAACATTTCTGTGTGGATAATGGTCTGACACTCTCATCTGAAATCTTGCTGCCTGAAGATAGTTTTACACACATTAGTGAAGTGTGGCATACAACTTCCTGGTTAGACCATTGTATTACAACAGCTGATGCTCATGCCTCCCTGACTAACATGACCATTTTTTATGAACTGTCATTTGCTGACCATATTCCTTTTGGGATGCATATAAATTTGCTGAGCTTACCTTTGAGGCAAAGGTACAATCCTGATAGTTCCTCATATTTGGATTGGAGCACTCTCTCAAAAGATGAAGTGTCATTGTACTCTGTACATTCAGATACATGATTAAGTTCCATTTCTCTGCCTAGAGAAGCAATTACATGTAGAAATGGAAATTGTAAAAACCCTGCTCATGTCTCTGCTATCTCCTCTCTGTATGAGAATATAACGAAAGCTTTGTTTGATTCTAGTAGCTTCCTTCTTAAACCAAAAGCTAAGAAAAGGGGCAAACCAGGCTGGAGTTCTAATGTAACAGAATTCTTTTTAAGAGCACGAGAAGCCTCAAGGGAATGGGTTCTCGCTGGGAAACCAAGGCATGGGCCAGTTTTTGAGCAAAAAATGGTTACCAATGTAAGATATAAGTATGCAATACGTTTTATTTGTAAAAACGACCAGGCAATGAGAGCTGACTCCATGGCTAGGAATCTATTTTGTCACACTTTGTCCACTTCTGGAAAGAAGTGAAAGTTAATACTGCTGGCATAAAAACAATTCCATGTGTGGTAGACGGGGCCTCTGGCACTGAAAATATTTTAGAGCTATGGCGACAACACTACATAAGAATATTTAACTGTGTCCAGAGTGATATGTATGTTGCCAATGATGCTGATACCACTGGTATAATCACAACACATAATGTTCACCAAACCATCTCCAGACTGTCTAATAACAAAGCTACTGGACTTGATGGGGTATCTTCTGAGCATGTGAAGTTTGCCAGTACAAGGGTAACTCCACTACTTGCCATGTGTTTTACAGCTTTTCTTGTTCATGGATTTTTACCAGACTCTATGATAGCTGTAATGTTAGTACCAGTGATAAAAAACAAAGCTGGAAAGATTGGTTGCACTGAAAACTACAGACCAATTGCTCTGGCTAGTATACTATCTAAACTCTTTGAGATAATCCTGCTGGACATGATTACAGAGTTTGTGAAAACAACTCACAATCAATTTGGGTTTAAAGAAAAGCTTGGTACTGACATGTGTATATATGCTCTTAAAGAAATGATTTACAAATATAGGAGTCTAAATTCCTCTGTTTTTCTGTGTTTTTTAGATGCCTCTAAAGCATTTGACAGGGTAAATCATAAGAAATTATTTATGAAACTGACGAAGAGAGGTGTACCCAAATGTGTTGTGCGTATTCTGGCTTATTGGTATGCTCAACAAACAATACAGGTTAAATGGGGAAACTAGGTGTCAGAACCTTTTAAATCCACCAACGGGGTGAGGCAAGGGGGCATTCTCTCTCCTATTCTGTTTAATTTATATTTGGATGAATTGTCTCTTAAACTTAATTCCTGTCGCACTGGCTGTGTGGCTGGAGATCTAATTATCAACCATTTGATGTATGCTGACGATATAGTTGTGTTGAGTCCGAGTACTGCTGGTCTTCAACAATTGCTTAACATCTGTTCAGCCTATGGGCTTGATAATGACATCATTTTTAATGCACAAAAAAGTCTGATTATGATCTCTCGGACAAAAGAAGACAAAAACCAAAAATTCCCTGATTTTTACCTGTCAAATGCTGTGCTTGTGTGTACTAATAAGATCAAGTATCTTGGCATATCATTTCGGAGGACTTGTCAGATGACGCCGACATCTACAGGCAGTGTCGTGTGGTATATGGCCAGGCCAACACTCTTTCTCGAAAGTTTGGTATCTGTACAGAAGGAGTCAAGGTGACATTATTTAAAGCTTTTTGCACTCCTCTGTACACAGCTCATCTTTGGGCGAACTATAAAAGTGCCAGTATGAGAAAGCTGCAGGTGGCGTACAATGATGCTCTAAGAGTGCTTTTAAATAAGCCAAGGAGGACGAGTGCTAGTGAGCTTTTCGTTTCACTCAGAGTTAACACTCTCTGGGCTTGCATGCGCTCGTTTATGTTCAAATTTATCTGCAGATTAAACGCTTCAGAGAATACTCTCATCTTGGCCATAAGCAACATTAGATTTAGTGCAATACGTTTCCGGTCAAATCTATGGAAACACTGGAGGGACTGTCTTTTTACTTGTCTTTGTAATTAAGATTTTATAGTGTGGTATATGTAATCTTTTTATCCTGGTATTTATTCTTATCCTTGTTAAGTAATTTATTTATTTTTTAAGTATTTTTTTATTAACTTTAGTATTAAGTGTAACTTTACACTGTACCTCAGCTCGTGTATTCTTGACACTGTGTATTTCTTTTTAAATATGGTGGGTCTGTGTACTCCTTTTTACTGATTGGACCATGAGTCAGGAATAAATTCTATCTATCTATCTATCTAACAGCCGCGTTTCCATGGGCAAAAGTTATCGGAAAGAACGCCTGATCGGAAAGAAAATGTGTCATGTAAACGCGCCGTGCGGAATACTCTGCCCCGATCAGACTCATTCGGATCAGAATTTCTTTCCGATGGAGATAGGTGGGTTATACCGATCGTTTATCCGATCGTGGAGCATGTAAACGGTCATTCCAATCGTGTGTCACTACTGCTCTGGTTTACGTCATGCATAGATGGTATTTTGCTGAGAGAAAGCTTTGGAGCGCACACGGGACCGACCAGGAGGCCCCGTGTAAAGCGCCGCTTCGCTCTCGCCCCGCTGGCTCTCCCCTCTCTTTCACCCCTCACGAGTGAGATGCGGGGGGGATGCGTGCCCACTGAGGTCTGGATCCGGCACCCGAGCTCTGCGTTCGGGCTCCAGTGCCAGTGGACCGAGTGAACCTCTCTGAGCAGGGCAGCGGGATTTATTAATGTGTTTGGGGGGAGGGTGCTTTGTTACGTGTGCGTTTTGTTATTTCGTTATGTGTGAGAATTCGAACTGCGAGCGGACCCGCCGTTCTGGGTTAGCGGCTCTAGGACTCAGGAGAACCGAGCAGAGCTCGAGCCGCCAGCACACACACAGCGGAGTGGCTTGGGGCAGTGTGTGAGCTTTTCAGAGTAGAAATGTCACTCAGTCCTTAGAAACTGTTTAAAAAAATCACATGAATTGTGTTTCCAGTTGTGCCCCGACAAAATAAAGGCTGATGTTATTCCCACACATTTACGTGCAGCCAAGATGCACATTGCAGCGTTTCCCCGCATGGTCCTGGATTTTGTGTCCATCAAAAGGCTAATGTTGTTAGCCCCGTGTTGTTAGCCTCTCCTAACACTGGGTTCTCTGAGCTCCGTTTTTCCACAAAAAAAGCACTGATCACCAGTGTTAATTTTGACACAAAATTTTAATTTAGTTTTAGTCTTAG
>JAUDJI010001076.1:0-11644 GCA_037389245.1 Oryzias sinensis | reverse complement strand
ATATATATATATATATATAAAAAAACCCGGCTGGGTATCTCGGTTGGTAAGGCAAGACTGTCATGCAGGAAACCCGGGTTCGATTCCCAGGGCGGAATGAACAATTAAAGGTAATGGAAAAATGGCAATGGAAATGGGGCAATTACCATGGAAATGGGGCAATTACCATAACAATGACGGGCATTAACATCACCCAGTGAGGGTTCTTGGGCACGCTAATGCCTACCTCACAATATGAGAGACATTGAACCACATGTCATGCCGGCTCAGACGTCGCCCGGCCAAACAAGGTCTGCGTCAGGTGCTGAGGGACCAGAGCACCCTGATGGAAAGTGGGCTACTGGAACAAGAACAAGACGGAAATGGACTATATGTGAGTACAAGGTTCTGTTAGAATGCTACTACTTGAGTAATCCCACCCAGAGGGGTTACATGCAGAGAATGTGGAATGAATGGATGCTTCGAAACCCACAATCAAGGCTAACTGCCAAACAACTGGAAGTTCAGTGCTCTAACATCCACAAACGCCAACTCCTATCACAACTTGAGATTGAAGCGATACAATACAATGCCACGGGAGAGCCAGAACAACAGGTCAGAGAGGAGGTTATACCACACTCCCATCCTAAGATTGGGTACACAGCCCCAAAAACCACAATAAAGCTGAGACAAGATCATGTCTACAACTCGTAAGGATGTGAGTAGGCTGACAGAGGCTCAAAGAGGTACAATGAGAAAGCAAGTACCTAAGAGATACAGCCAGATGCCCATTCCTGAAGCACTGGAAACTGCCAAACAAAGGCTCCTAGCCTTGAGCAGCCACCTAAAGAGGTACACAAGAGACAATGAAGCCAGACGAAAAACAGGCTCTTCGCAACTCAACCTGCGAAAGTGTACGCTCAGTGGCAGGATCAAAACAGCCGAGCAACCCACCAAGGCTGGAAACTGAACAGTACTAGAAAAGTATATGGGAGAAAGAGACAGCACATAACAGCAATGCCCAGTGGCTGGTCTCTCTGAGAAAAGAACATAGCAACATCCCTGAACAGAATCCAGTAACCATCACAGCGGCAGACATCAAAGAAAGAGTCTCAGGTATGAAAAACTGGACAGCACCGGGCCCTGCTATGATACATGCCTACTGGCTAAAGAAGCTTACCGCACTCCATGAGCATCTGGCAGCACAAATGAACCAGCTGCTAAAAGATGGGACTCACCCAGAATGGCTAACGGAGGGGCGAACGATCCTGATCCAGAAAGATCCCTCAAAGGGTGCAGTCCCATCCAACTACCGGCCAATAACCTGTCTCTCCACAACATGGAAGCTCATGTCTGGCATCATTGCAACCAAGATAAATAGGCACATGGATCAATTCATGAGCAACACACAGAAGGGCATTGGTAGAGACTCCAGAGGAGCCAAACACCAACTCCTGGTCGACAGAACAGTCGCTCAAGACTGCAAGTCACGACACACCAATCTGTGCACAGCCTGGATTGATTACAAGAAGGCCTATGACTCAATGCCACACACATGGATCACTGAATGCTTGGAGCTGTGCAACATCAACAGGACTCTAAGAGCCTTCATAGGAAACTCAATGAAGCTGTGGAAAACCACCCTTGAAGCCAATGGGAAGCCACTTGCACAAGTGTCCATCAAATGTGGGATATACCAAGGTGATGCTCTGTCCCCACTGCTGTTCTGCATAGGTCTGAACCCCCTCAGCCAAATAATCAACAAGACTGGCTATGGATACCAACTCAGAAATGGGGCATACATCAGTCACCTCCTCTACATGGATGACATCAAGCTATATGCTAAGAGCGAGCGTGACATTGACTCCCTGATCCACACCACCAGGATCTACAGTACTGACATTGGGATGTCATTCGGGCTCGAGAAATGCACCAGGATGGTGACAAAGTGAGGCAAGGTAGTCCACACAGGAGGGGTCTCACTCCCAGAAGGAACAATAGCAGACATCGAGGACAGTTACAAGTACCTTGGAATTCCGCAGGCAAATGGCAACCTGGAGCAAGCAACAAGGAAAGCTGCAACAGCTAAATACCTCAAACGAGTGAGGCAAGTCCTGAGAAGCCAGCTCAATGGCAAAAATAAGACCCGGGCAATAAACAGCTACGCACTGCCAGTTATCAGATACCCTGCAGGAATAATAAGATGGCCAAAGGAAGAGATACAGATCACGGATGTTAAAGCACGAAAGCTCCTCACCATGCATGGAGGGTTCCACCCCAAATCCAGCACCCTGAGACTGTATGCTAGCCGCAAGAAAGGAGGCCGGGGACTAGTGAGCGTAGAAGCCAGTATTCAGGATGAAACATCCAAGATGCATGAGTACATCAAGTTCAAGGCCCCAACTGACAGTGTGCTCAGTGAATGTCTCAGGCAATGGAGAGCAGAAGATACAGTGTTGGAGGACAGATCCTCATGGGAGGACAAACCCCTTGATGGGATGTACCACCAGACCATAACTGAAGTGGCTGATAACAAGAAGTCCTACTAATGGCTAGAAAGGGCTGGCCTACAGGACAGCACTGAAGCGCTCATCCTGGCAGCTCAGGAACAAGCCCTGAGCACCAGAGCCAAAGAGGCTCAGATCTACCACACCAGACAAGACCCAAGGTGTAGGCTGTGCAAAGAGGCACCTGAAACAATCCAGCACATAACTGCAGGATGTAAGATGCTGGCAGGGAAAGCATACATGGAGCGCCACAATCAAGTGGCTGGAATAATATATAGGAACATGTGTGCAGAATATGGACTGGAAACCCCAAGGTCAAAATGGGAAACACCTCCGAAGGTAATAGAAAATGAGAGGGCAAAGATCCTGTGGAACTTCCAGATCCAGACTGACAGGATGGTAATGGCGAACCAACCAGACATTGTAGTGGTGGATAAAGAACAGAGCAAAGCCGTTGTGGTGGATGTGGCAGTGCCAAGCGAAGGGAACATCAGGAAGAAGGAACATGAGAAACTGGAGAAATACCAGGTACTCAGAGAAGAACTGGAGAAAGCCTGGAAAGTGAAGGTGACAGTGGTGCCTGTGGTAATTGGTGCACTCGGGGCAGTAACCCCCAAGCTGGAGGAGTGGCTACAACAGATACCTGGAAAGACCTCAGACCTCTCAGTCCAGAAAAGTGCAGTGCTAGGAACAGCTAAGATACTGCGCAGGACCCTCAAGCTCCCAGGCCTCTGGTAGAGGACCCGAGCTTGGAGGAGAAACCACCCGCGGAGGGTGAGAGGGGCGTTTTTTTTTATCAAGCAAAAGAGAGGCATCAGAGAAACAGGATTCTGATGTGGAACAAATAGGTCATTCTGAAGGCCCACTGTGACTATTTCCCCATTTTCCTTTCAAGGATCAAGAGATGAAATAAGAACTATTTCCAATTTTTTGCCCATAGTATTTAGTTTGAAACTCAAATGAAAGCTTGTTTTCTTTTTTTACTTTTTTTTTCTTTTTTTTAGAATCTCTGAGTTTCGCACATTTGGCTTCATTTTCTTAGCACTATTTCTGTTTTACCACCTTTTTCCAAGTAAAGAAATCTCAAATGCAACATTTAAATGTTACATCTAAAGCTGTCGGGCAGCTAATACATACTCCAAAGTTAGCTGTCAATCTAACAATGTCAACTATATGTGTATATTGCTTTTAATAGTGAGCCTTAAAAGTCACTAGTTTTTAGCTGCTGCCCATTTTTAAGGATAGCCAAAGAGAACTTAAACACATACTAATTTGGTAAGAAATGTTAATGCTAGATGCCCCTAAACCACCATAATTATGATGGCTTTTTAATTTATTTAAAATTTAAACCTGATGGTTTATGCCTTCAAGAATGAGCAAAATGTTGGCATTTCAAAATTAAAATAGATCAAATTAAGCTTAAATTATTTTGTGTACAGTTTATATGTAGAATAAATGGAAGAAAGGTGATCAATGTAGTCAAACAATATGTAGTAAGAATAGCAATTATTACTTTTTGTGTGTGTGTGTTTTAAAAGAGACAATGCAGTTGCATAAAACACTTGATAACCAAGAGTCCAAACACATAATTAGCCTAAAGCATTTGTTACATCTGTAGCCCCATGGTCTTGATGTTAAAAGAACAGTAAAAAAATTCAATGTATGGAACAGACAAACAGTTTTAGAGGCACCATAAGACAAAACAGGGCTACACATGTATCTTTTTTAAAGCAATCAAATTTAAAAGTATTGAGTATGGTACTACTACTTTTACAGTATTTTTAAAAAAGTAGCCTAAGTGTTACTTACTGTATTACTACCCAACTCTTCCAAAACCACTAAACCACTTGTCAGAGAATTGTGAAATTATTCCATTTTGTTTCAATGATATGACTCACACAGAGTAAAAACAAGAGTGGAAGATTTTTCCATCATCAGTTTGTCATAACATCTTAAGAAGCAAAACTGCTGTCCAATACTGTAAATGGCACAGTGAAATTAGATCATATATCTTTGTGTGAGAAGGAATAGGCACAGAATTATTACATTAGTCCAGGTATGAGACCCTGTCTCCTCTGAAAGCTTCTGATAAACTACGACGAAAATAACCGTATTAAAAATATAAAACTGGATTATCAGAAATGGAAGTCTCTCCCGCTTGCTCTCTTTTAAACCCTTATCTTTCAGCCATTTATGTGTGCTTGT
This sequence comes from Oryzias sinensis, assembly GCA_037389245.1. NCBI lineage: Eukaryota > Metazoa > Chordata > Actinopteri > Beloniformes > Adrianichthyidae > Oryzias > Oryzias sinensis. The sequence continues at coordinate 6,953 of JAUDJI010001076.1, read as the reverse complement.
CATGTCTATAAAGCATGTGTTATTATGCATTGTGTGATCAGTAATAAAATGAATAGGATGTAGAAGTAAACCACAGAAAGAATAAGTGTGCACAAAAATATAGATCAGTGACTCAGACAGTGGAAAGAGGAATGGAAAACTGACAGTAAATCATGACTAAGCAGAGACAAAAAGTAACACTGTCAAGGTGGTAAGCGAATGAAACAAAGGGGGAAAAAGTTGTTTCATTTCACATTAAAAGTAACTTATTTATAGAAATGATACCTGTGTTATTTTAAAGGATGTGCAGCAGAACTAACAGATACTTAAGTGTGTAGATGCTCCACTTTTTTGTAGAGGTAAATTTTACTGTTATATAGTAATGTGCAGTCAGGGGAGGCAGGGGAGGCTGTGCCTGCAAAATATATACATAAATTCAATAAAATGAATATACTTTTTATTTACATTTTTTAATTTTTAAACATGTCTATTCAATAACAATGATTTTTTGTGTGGGTTTTCAACGTTTCTTTGGGGGGGAAAAGTATCAAAATTTCCTGTTCAAATACACGAGAAAGCAGCACGTGAGGCACTATAGACAATTGGTTGGACTCTTTCACTGTAGTTGCCCCTGGTGAGAAGTGGCATGCTGGTGTGGGTTTCCCTATAGCCCTCAAGCTCAGTTGTCTTGTGTTGGGGTTTTCCCCTGCCACACAAAGATTTCTAGGAGATCTAATCTGTTCAAAAACTATTTCATTCTCTAGGTAACCTGCCCCCTGCAAAACAGAGAAACAACTGATATCAAATGAAAACACGGGACATAATTTCCCAAAATGTCCTAGAACGGCCAAACACATTAATTTAAATGAGTTTAAATTCTTGACATAAAAAACTTAACCTATTTAAAACCCCATATTTAAATATTAAATGTATTAAACTTAAATTGCATTGCATATGTATGACATGTTCCTTTATCATGAATGTAAAAAAATTCAGTCTACAGCCTACTTCCCCAAAACATGCCTGGTAACAGATCTCTAAACTCAGGATGGAGCATGATAAAAGCTGTAGATTCCACTACCTTGATGTTATTTTTAAAGGCTGATTCCTTATGCATCTTTACCCACAATAGGCAGCAAAAATCCTTTCTGTTAAAGCAGGACAGGGTTAAACCATAATAAATTCAGCAACTGCTGTACTGTACTAATACCAATCCTACAAGCACACACAAGAATGTGCTCACTTCGGTTTATTGACCCGAACAAACCTGCACTCAGTGCTTTTTTTATGTCCAATGTGTACGAATTGTTTTAAGTGCTTGCTAGAACGGGCAATTCCTGATGTAGTAGTGGTTAAGTATAGAAAGACGTGTAAAGTAGAAGCGTGGTTCCATTATGACTAAAAGGTGATAAATGTGGGAAAGGAGGGCATGTTAAACTACAATAATAATGGAGATTCCATCTGTGAGTCATAAGATAGAAACAGATATAACACATACAATTGCTGACCCACAGTCAGTTACTCCCCTTATTATCTTCAAAGCACTGACAAGTCTAGACTTGACTCACCATTTTTAATGAGAAAAACAGCAAAACTGAGTGCTGAGTGCACACTACCATTGAAAATTAAGGAGAGACTTATAAGAGCATCAAGGTGGTAAATGGATCCCAAGTGAACAAATGTGAAGGCATCTGTTAACTTGTTCACTTATACTGAAGTAAATACTTCATTAAATAGTTAAGCCAGATATTCCTGTAACAAGATATTTTCTAAAGCAATACTATGGATTACTTCATTTAGGAGTTTTATGGGAGTATAAAGACATGTCTTAATAGAGAATGTGATCATTGAATTTAAATTATCAAGTGTGCCCTATGGTACTGAAAATACGGTAAAAAATTTAGTGACTATGCTAACTCCCAACCTTGTTAGTAACAAATAAAAACTTAAAAAACTTTCTGACACCACTACCTATCAGCCATTTTGAGAATTCTCAGTACCACCCAACCAAAATTCTTGATTAAGCGCAGTGTACTGTACCTCTCAAAATTCCCCTAAACATCAGTAAGCACAACCAGAATTACAGGCTTTTAAGTGAGCCTTATCGTGTAGAAAATACAATATTTTGCCTAGTCAGCTGTTGGTTTAATGATCTATTTAATGGTTTTAATGATCTAACATAAAGTTGCATATTGTTGGTTTCTTTGAAAATCTCACAGGTGCTCTCCATATCAGTCCTTTTTGTCACTTGGAATCAGTTAAGAATTACAGATATGTTACTAGACTATTACTCGTGAAGTCATTTGGACACTGTAGTCACCTACAACAAGGCCTAGCTCACCATGCTCAATTCTGTGTTATGTCAGTGAAGAATGTACTGACTGCCTCAAAAAACAAGGTCTTAGGTAAGAGCAAAATCCTTTCTTGATATTCTCTGTCTTTTTGATTGTTTAAACCAACAGATCATCAATATCCTTCACTCACTTGTATGAGTAAACCTGAGAAATTAGTTCATGCGCAAAACACACTGTAGATTTGAACTGTCTGATTTATTGGGGCCAATTCATATTGTTTCTGACACAAATATTGGGGACCTTATGCTTGTCAACTCACTTAAACAGCATGTGAAAAATTTATAGTCAATGGCTGTGCTGTGATAGATCTCTGGAATCACAGTGGAGACTATAAATTTACACTTTTGCCATCCACTTTATAGGGCATTACAACAGCTTTAACTTTCAGATGTCCTGTTGGCCACTTCTGCCTGAATAAACATATAGCACACTCCATGTATAATAGCATTTAGTGCTCTGTTCCACAATCTATTTTTATCCAAGCACCTTTAATAAGATTATCTCAAAATACAGATTATTATTGAGAGTCTGAGGTGGCAGTTTTCTGAGGAGCTGAGTAGCAAATGCTGCCACAAAGTGGGGTGTATATGACACAGAGACCTTGGTGAGTGTCCTTGTCACTTACTCTTAACTTCCCTCACCATCAATGTTGCTGCCAACATATCACAGCAAACTGGGTAATTGAATTAGGACAAGTGCAAATCAGAAAAATCCTACCACAGGCATGCAGACCCACATGCAAGTGTCCCACAGTTGCATCCTGCGAGGTGTTCAAACTACAAGCTTTGGCCGGTTAGGGACTGTAGATATAATCATTTGTCTAAAACTTCTCTCTGACACTGCAAAATGGGCAAAAATGTATTTTCTTTTGGGTGCTAATTCATAAAAAATAGTGTTTAAGCTTTCACAATTCAAAGGAACGTGTGCTAAGCATCAAAACACACTAGACAACTTTTCATAAAATGTCAGATGTATATCACAAGATTGTTTTGAGGTCTAAAACAATACACCAACCAATTGCAGCAAGATTTAAATTGGTCATGGAGTTCTTTTGCAAACTGGGTTAAGATAACTATTCATGCAGTAGATAAAAGTTGTAAAGATGCACATCTGCAATATCCTTTTATCTCACAGGACCCTAATGCTAACAGTGAGCACGTGTGCTACGTTCAAGAACGCGTTGATTGTGGGTTTTTGAATGTGCTTTTAGAATACGGCGTTCATTACCCGATACTAACGCATGTACTGACACTTGGAAGAGGCCCGGTGAAAAATGTCAAATCTTGCTCCAGCCTTTTTTTTCACAGCTGTATTCCAAGATACAAATGGCTTTATGTCATGTAATTCATGTAATTATTAATTTCTCCTTCATGACCGATTTTCAAACAGTTGGCACTTCCGTGAATTGCCATTCGTCACTTCCAAATCCGAGTTCCTGATTGGTCAAAGTTCAACTGGTCTAACTTTCACACGTTTTGTATGTAAAGCCTACAAATGAACTGAGAAAACGTACGCATTGTTAAACGAAGGCAAGAGTTTTGAATGCAAAAGTCCAAAACCCCCATATGCATGCATTTACATAGACTTTTCATTGAAAGTGGCCACTTGAACCCCCATTGTCATGACCATAGCACAGCAGTTCAGCATTCTTCTGCTCATGTGTTTCCTAAAACAGACAGAATCACTTTTAAGTTTCACTTAGCTTACCATCTCACTGGTCGTGCTTTTGCTTGATCCAAAAATATTCATTGACCTTGTTGACTTACAGCTTGACTGCATGAAAACTATCAGCAGTTTCTAGTGTAATGTGTTCGCTGTATTGAACACAAAGGGAACTTAGGGCATCACATTGTATCAAAACAAACTACTTTATTTCAGTCAAAAATACCTGAAAACACTTTCCAGTTAATAAAAAGAAGATTGCATAAAAATATTGACTAACTGCAGGTCACTTGCACAGGTATGTGGTCCTGAGAAGACACAAACAACATTTAAATGACTATTTGCAGAAATTAATTGCATTAAATGTCTTACATTTGAGTAAACGTTGAATGCTTGTTGTTGCAAAGTTCATACAAATTAATTAAAAGTTTAATATAATTGCTGCACTACAAGGAGCACTAAAAACCTTTAATTTTGTTCAAAAAATGTCAGTGCACCTCATAATCTGGAGTGCCTATATATGGATTGAATCTGGTTGTATTTTATTTACTGATGTTGTAGCGATGTTCAGAGGTACACGGTGCTCCGTCCAAGTGTCAGTTTGTTGTTTCCACGAATCCCAAACAAGTTTGGGTGGTGCTGTAAATACGCTAACGCGTCAAACGTGTAGCGTTGTTTTTTTTGTTTTTTTTTATGTTACTAACATGGTTGGGAGGTAGCATTGAAACGGTAACTTTTGTTTTAGAGATATCGGTCTGTTTTTTATGTGTTGCAAACAACGTTGGGAGTTACGGGTTTTGACTAAACGCCAACGCGGCTAATGCTTTTTTAATTGGTTCACGTCTAGCATGTCATAAACAAGTTCTAGAGTTACTGTGAATGCAGTAAATAGTCTGACTGACTGACTGACAGACTTATCTCTGACTCTTTTGTCTCCTTTAATATGCCATATTGTTTGTGTATATGTCATCAGTTCAAAAATTAGATCATTCATTGGCGGTGCGGTCTACAGTGCCGAAAATACGGTAACTTAGTGCAGACATAAATAGGCTTTAAGACACTTGCATAGGTATGGATAAACAGGAAAGAGCAGCACTGCAGCTTGGTTTTTTTTTTTTTTGACAAAAGCTGGGTTTAGAACTGTTTTTTAATTCACAGCATTTCTTTTTATTAGTATCTTTGGCAGTTCTTCAGAGTTTGTGGCGTGAGCACCTACAATCACAGCTGTATGTTTGCACAGCAAGTCTGTAGAGTTTGTTGTGGGATCAAGCACAATAAAAAACAGTACGATTCAGTTAAACTGCAACTTAGCAAATAAGAGTAATTTATTCTTGCAGTATTTAATGAAATAGTTTCTTTAGCAATTTATTTACAATTGTAGGACATCCCTGGCAGTTTTATTGTAGAAGCAAAAAAAATGACACGCTCTTTTTGCAATTTCAACCTGCTTTGTTAATGTCAACAGAATCCAAAGTTACAGTAAAGGTATCAAGAGATCCTTTCTTGCTGCCGCTAGTGAGTTGGAGGGCACTGGGAGGGCATTTGTTCTCCATTCACAAGACTTTGGCATGAGAAAGACCCATGGTGCTCAGTCTAAAAGGATCAGATTTTACTGATAGGTCATTTTGCAGTAGGTCTAGGAGAGCAAGAGTTGCCCTTGCAGGGAAAAGTGATACCACTTTGAAAAAAAGGAAACAAAGTGCATCACAAACAGATAAGAGTGTTACAAGATGCCAAGAGAGGCTGTGAAGGAAAAAAACAAAGACAATTCCCAAGATAGCATTCAAATTGCTATTTCAGGTCAAATAAGTATCAGCGCTTCGGAACAGAAACTTCTAGGATGGACAAAGGCTCTTTATTTCCTAGCTCTAACCAAATCTGTCAATCCAAGAATTAAGAGTTCCATAGAACAGTAAAAACTGTATAACAAAGCATTTGCACAATTTTATTTTTTTTCTTGGCCTGCAACAGCCTGACAACCTGCCCTGCTATTGCCTTCCCCCAGCAGTAGCAGGGATAGGCTTCAGCAACCCCATGACCCTAAAATAGATGAAGCAGGTTTGGAAAAAGGATTAATGGATAGACTTCCTCTCTTTGTTCAGGTAAAATATAGCAATTTCCACCAGAGCTTTACTGTGGAACATCTGATGCTAGAATATTTGGTAACGCTTCCTTTTACAGTACAGTACTTACAGTGTACTTAAGTGGTATTTACATGGTACTTATAGTGTAACTACTGGGTACTTTCAGGGTACTTTTTATGGAATTTACTGGGTACTTACAGTGTGTTTACATGGTACTTTCTATGGGACTTTACTGGGTACTTACATGGTACTTTTTGTGTCTACTCTGTACTTACATGGTACTTACTGTGTATTTATATGGTACTATTTGGTTCATACCTATGTGGTACATANGTCAGCCCTATTTCCACTCAACTACATGGTACTTTCAGTAGTAAATGCTGGGTATGTACACGTATTACCTTCCTGTACAGTGTACATACAGACTTGGTCTTCTGACCTCACCAAATGAGACAATGCTAACTTGTTGGTCAGGGTAAAGTAACTTCATTGTAAAAACATATTCTGGCCTGATTACTTCTTGTAACATGAGGCAAGTTTAAAGAGAAACAAGACAGCAGTGAAAACAACAATCTTTAATATGATACGTGTCTGCAGCATACAAAGTGTCATCACAATGAAAAATGTTTTAAGTACAAAACAGTACAAAGGAGAATTCTAAAAAACACATTATTGGCCTGAGGGTCGTGCTTTTTGTCCGTCCAAATTCTTTCAGCAGAGTTTGGTAACGGTGCAGGACTTCTTCAGGGTTTGTAACTGCAAAAAAATTCACAATATGAGCTCAAGTGAACATAAAAAGCATAACGACTTTGATGAAGTACAAAATATATTTTACTTATTTAATCATTTCTGTAATGAGTTTGATAAATTTCTG
>JAUDJI010001075.1:0-11644 GCA_037389245.1 Oryzias sinensis | reverse complement strand
CAAAGTCCAAAGTTCTTCATGTTATCAACAAATGTTGAGTTTTAGCAAAAACAGTCAGACGTTCTTTAATTAAAGACAGACTCTGGAACTATGAAGAGAAATTTCTGCCACTAAGATGAGAAAGAAAGACTGTGCTTATATAGAGAAATAACTGACTGATCTAGGGTGATAAAGATTTTTTTATATAGTTTTTCTTGCAGACCATAATGACATAAATCACCATATAAACCAAATATCTGTATTTGTCAAATGTGAACGCTCTGTGGCTTCTAAGAGAATTTTATTTTGATCAGCAGGTCGTTTAGATTTAAATGTTTATTTCCCATCATGCTTTCAATATAACAGATGCACTAAAGGACCATAATGCAACAGTTTTACAGTCTATTATTCGTTTTTCTTCTTCCGTTTGTTCCTTCCAGGATCACAAGGCTGCTGGAGCCTATCCTGGCCACTTATTGGCGGAGGCAGGGGACGCTCTGGACAGGTTACCAGTCTGTCACAGGGTCATAATCACACACCCTTCACTCTAACACTCACACCTAGGGACAATTTAGAGTTACCTATTAACCTATGAAGCATGTTTTTGGACGGTGGGAGGAAACCGGAGACCCCGGAGAAAACCCACGCATACACGGGGAGAACATGCAAACTCCACACAGAAAGGTTCCCCATTGATGTTAAAGTCCCCCAGTCGGGACTTGAACCAGGGCGATTCTGGCTGTGAAGCGACAACCACTGCACCACCGTGCACCTTTTCAGATGATTAAGAAAAGGCATTTATATTACAAACTAAACTGAAAATTAAAGCAAAATCTCTCAAGTTTCTATGGAGAACATGAATAATACAGAACACCAAACTGATCAGTTCTATTTAAAAACAAAACGTTAATTCTACAAATAAAGTTTTGAAGAACAAACATCAAATTGACAAGAATGTTGGTCAACATCCTGTGAATAATCTTGGAACTAAAAGCAAGTTGTTGCTGCTGTGCTGGTCTGCCCTTTGTTCATTTGAATGTTTATCAGAAGACTTATTGAGCTGGAAGTCTGGGAGGATCTTTCTAGAAGCTGCAGATGCAGTTACAAAGAACAGCCAGCAGGTGTCTCACTGTGGGAGTCTCTGGAGTTGAAAATGACTTTTCTTTGGGGAAATTCAGTCATTTGGATGAAAGACAAACAGGAAGACAAATCCTTGTTCTTCTAATATTGGATCCAAATGTTGGTAGAAAGTAAAGCAGCAACAATCAAATGAGCAGCAGCTCTTTTTAGTTCATCTCTCACTAGAATGAGATCCAGACTGAAGCTTTTGGAAACTTGGATCATTCCAGCTGAAACTCACTTGGATCAACTGTGGACATTTCTGGACATTTCAGGACGTGGATTCAACAAATCCCAGTTAGTTTGCTTAGAAAAAGAAGAAAACTCATTTACTGAAACTCTGGGATGTTTGAAATCCAGTTTTTAGCTCTGGGAGCTGAAAATGTGTGGAGCTGCTGAGAATCCATCATCCTCTGTGAACGCTGGATCTTCATCCCTGAAAGTCCATGTGAAGAGGAGAAATGGTTGCTCTTCTTCACACCAGAGACAGGAGCAAGAACAGATTTGCCTGCATTTGGACTGAGAAGCTCATTATTTGTCAAAGTTTTCATTGTTCAATAAGGTGAACGCCTCCAATTCTCTGGATTTGAGAACAAAATGATTCTCTGTTGATGAACTGATGCCAAACTGAGGAATTCTGGGAGTCTGCAGATCAGCTGAAGGTCAGACGACGGCCGCTCCTCTTCAGTTTTACTGGCTGCTGGGTCACCTGGTGGGAAATCCTCAATGAAACACAGAAGGGTGAAGGTTCAAAGGAACAGATGACTTGTTTGGAGGCAGTGGTCTTCATGGATCTCAACATGTTTGTCATTTCTGAAGAGTTTCTCCAAACATTTCAGGTTTACAGCATGAACTTCATGGATTCTCTGAAACAGACATTTCATCTGAACTAAACTTCAGATTAACCTCCACTTTCTCCTAAATGTCAGAAACTCTGCCTGTCAACCTTCTACAATCACCCAACTATTATTTCCTGGTGTTTCCCAACTTCCTGTACTGAGAGAAACTCATTACTCCTGGGGGGTATTCCAGGAAGCATGTTTAAACTAGCCTGACTTTAAGCCTGAACTCTGGCTGAAATCCGCCTGAACTTGCTTACTGTGGGTATGTCAGTTCCAAAAGAACTGATATGAGTTGGCGTAATTACGCTCGACTTGGTAACCCTGGGTTAATGCACGTGCACGGCAGGTACATAAAGACATTCTCAATAGATTGCCGATTGTGAAAAAATAGAGAGCGTTACACTTCAGTGAGACGGAGTTGGACATTCTAATGACGGCGTATGAAGATTTTACGTCCATCAAAAAAGTAACATGGCTGCATTTTCAAAAGAAAGAGTTTCTGCTTGTAGTAGAACAGACAAAGTAAACGCACGAGTTTCTGATCTTATTTTCATTTTCCTTGTGACGCATATATATATAACTTATCCAATTTTGCCAACTTAAATGAATTACTTCTATTGGTAACAAGTAATTGAGCTAGAATTATTCAACCTAATTTCTTATATCTATAATAAAACTCAATAATTGTTAATTCATTTTCTATACCGTTTCGCCCTTTCGGGATCACGGGGCTGCTGGAGCCTATCCCGCCCACTTGTGGGCAAAGACAGGGCACACCCTGAACAGGTCACCAGTTTGTTGCAGGGTAGAAGGTACTCAATCACACATCCATTCACACCTATGGTCAATTGAGAGTTGACAATCAACCTATGAAGCCTGTTTTTGGACAGTGGGAGGAAACTGGAGATCCCAGAGAGAACCCACGCATGCACAGGGAGAACATGCTAACTCCACACAGAAAGGTCCCCAATTGATGTTGTTTTTCACATCCCCCAGCCGGGACTTGAACCAAGTTAAATCAAAGTAAAAAAGTTTCTCTTTCCAACATCCATATGTGGTCTTATCACCCTCTCACGGTGGAAAAAGTATTATCTGAGCTTCTTCATCCACTAAATCATCTTCAAATGGACACGCCATGCTGCTTCTCCTCTCTGAAAACAAACTAAGATTCAACTAAACCTGCTCCGGACCAGGTTATGTTCAGAGCATGAGTTGCTATGGCAACTTGACCTACCCTGAAACATACCTCCATTTCTGGAACCGAAAGCTGATGTTATCAACTTCTTTAGCCTCAAACTTACTGTGGGAGCTAGCATAACCTGCTTTCTGAAATATATCCCTGTTTTATTTTACCTGTTGTGTGTTGTGTGCAGCTTGGCTATGGGTTCTCCTGAAGGCTCCGCCTCCTCTCCTTTGGCTCTCCATGAGTGGTACTCAGCTGTCTGCACTTTAGGCTAATTTGTTTGTACTCTATTTAAGTGTGTCTGTTTCTGCTCTCTGTGTCAGAGTGTTTCTTAAGTTGTGTCTGTTATCATGCTGGTTCCAAGTCCTGCTGTTTTTGTGGAGTGTTAACCACCTAATGTGGTGTTTTTTGTTATTAAAAGAGTTCTGGATCTTACCTCAACGTTGGAGTCTGACCCTGCATTTGGGCCACCCTGATGTACTGTAACAAAGCCTTTTTTCTTTCCTGCAGAATTAGCTGATTCAATGGTAATGACGTAATAGTGTATAATTATATAGCGTGTTTCTATCTTTTTTTTTATACACTATTTTATCCCACGAAGGGAAATTCTTTCTCCGCATATGACCCATCCCCTGGGGGAGCGGTGAGCTGCAGCTGAAACCGCGCTCGGGAGGCGGTGGCGTTAAGGGTCTTGCCTAAGGACCCTCACTGAGTGATGTTAATTGTTGATTACATTGATATGGTAATTGCCCCTAGTACCATTGCTCATTCCCCTCCGGGCATCAAACCCTGTCTCCTACATGGTAGCTTCCCACCTTACCAACCGAGCTACCTAGCCGCCAAAGGAGCCTACAATGACCAAAGTGCTTTACAGTCACAAAGCCATTCACTCAGTCACACACACTGGTGGTGCCGAACTCTGGCATCAACCTCCCACCAGAGGCAAGGTGGGGTTCAGTGTCTTGCCCAAGGACACTTCGACACATGGGCGTGCAAGGTGGTAATCGAACCTGTAATCTTATGATCATGGGTCGACCTCCTACTGCTGCAACACAGCCGCTGCGATTATTTGACACGATTCAAGGTGATTACATAATCACGTCCCTACTGTGCAGAGCTGCATCTCAGTGTGAGGCTGCTTTCTCCACATAAGAATCTGATGGGATTGTGTCAACTCTTGAATAGTTACTGGGAAAAAAAAGGATGAAAACACTGAAGATAAAGCCCCTGTGTCAAAGCACATGTTTTTTTTTCAGAACGTTAACAGTAAGTTTTAGACTTTATTTTGGTTAAAAAACATAAAATCCAACATTGTTCTGCATTTCAAAGAATTACAGCAATGCTCCCAAGTGCATCTTTACTACAGTCTGCTATATTTGTAAAGATTGTGAGTCAGCCATCTTAGACGTTGACAATATAAAAGGTGAAAAAATGAACAGGACTACCAGCACTGTAAAACACAATTATCATATATCAATAGGCTGAAAGATCATATTTCACCTTAATAATAAATTACGCAACACAAAGTGTAAAATGAATTAAAATACAACATTGTGCATTTTTATTTCCACTTATTATTTGCAGTGAGAAGGCCATTTGATATATTTGGTTCTTTACTGCACTGTTTATCTAGGTTGTTAAAGCAATATCAACAAGAGAAGTACCAAATATATAATCTTAACAATACTTATCTCTACTAAATGGTTACTTGACCTAACAAAGTATACACTGCAGTCACTACTCTGTGTTTAAATACTTATTAAATGTTCACTGATCACATTAAAAGTGTTAGAATTGAAGATTTATAAAAACATTTCAACCATAATGTAGACATTCAAGATTAAGCTCTAATGACATAAAACAACTGATTTCTATTTGCAGGTACATCTAAAACAATTCTTTTTGTGAAAAAGTTGTACATATTTTTCAGCAATAAAACTCCTCGTCTAGTATCATTACACAAAAATTGAAACTTATTGATCCATTACTTTTTTTCCTTTTGATGTAGAGAAGATGAAAACCTAATATGTAAACGCAGCTATTGTTTGTCATGAAAAAGTCTTGTGAGTTCTCATGTGTGTCTTAAGACTAGATCTGCAACTAAAACTTGAATCACATTCTTTACAAGAAAAAAGGGTTCTCTCCTGTATGAGTTCTCATGTGCCTTTTAAGACAATATAAATCACTAAAACTCTTTTTACATTCTTTACATGAAAAAGCCTCATCTCCTGTGTGAATCCTCATGTGTGTTTTGAGACTAGATATACGTCTAAAACTTTTATCACATTCTTTACAAGAAAAAGGCTTCTCTTCTGTATGAGTTCTTATGTGTCTTTTGAGACTAGATATTTGATTAAAACTTTGTTTACATTCTTTACAAGTAAAAGGCTTTTCTCCTGTGTGAGTTCTCGTGTGTCTTTTGAGATCAGATAGAGTAATAAAACTTCTATCGCATTCTTTACAAGAAAAAGGCTTCTCTCCTGTGTGAGTTCTCATGTGTGTTTTGAGATGAGATATTTGACTAAAACTTTTCTCACATTCTTTACAAGAATATCTCTTATCTTTTGCATGGATTCTTGTGTGAATTCTGAACAGAGATTTGTTACCAAAGCTTTCACCACATTCTGTACAGATATAACATCTTTCAACAGACCCAGTTTCCATAGAAATCATTCTTGAGTTTTCACCGGATATGAAAGAAGAAAGTATTTCTTCATTTGGAGATTGTTTACATTTCTTACCCAAATTTGCCTTCTTTGGATTTTTTCTAACATCAAATTTACACTGACTCTCTGACATGTGAGAGCTGTCCACACTTTGGACATGACTTCTGTATCTTCTCTTCCTCTGATCTCTGTTCTGTGGGTCTGTCTCTTTATCTGTAGTGGATGTTGATTCTTCATGTTGGTTTCCTTCTTCATCCTGACTATCAGTTACATTTAAGCTTTGCTGACTGTTTAGATCTGCTTCACTGTTCTCATATTCCTCACAAGTAGGAATCTCCATCAAGGTATTAGTCTCCTGCTTCAGATCAAGCTGATCTTCCTCCTGACTGATGAAGAGGTCATCTGGCTCCTCTTTAATCTGTGATGGTATTGGTACCCCCTGTTCATCTTCTTTAATCTGTGGAGGTTCTTGTTCCTCTTTATAATGTCGAGGTTCTGGTTCCTGCAGTTCCTCTTTAAAATATGGAGGTTCTGGATCCTCCGGTTCCTCATTATAATGTGGATGTTGTGGTTCCTCTTGTTCCACTCTGAAGTTCCTCTGCTGGTTGCAGGGATCCTCCTCTTCAGTACTCCAGTGCTGGGGGAGGACTGCAGAAACACAAGAGGCCCTTTTATTTATATGTTTTGAGGACTTGTGTGTTGTTAAGCACTAATAAAAATTTGAATAGACTCAGTCAGAATATGGACAATTTACAATTTTACTTTAAATAATGTAATTCTTTAGTTTAAACACAAAATCCAAGAAACCCTTCTAAAAGATAACCTACCACCTGTGACTGCTTATCAACAACACAATCTCCAAAATGTTTGAGAAGGAGCCCCTGAAGGACCATTATTTGGAGAGTAAACTTACTGGTAACATTGTCATCAAAGTGCTTTTTTTTAAAAGAAGTTGCTTCTGTTTTCTTTAGCACAGCAGCACACCACTGTGCTGAAAAAGCCCCCTATACACCTCCCCACAATGAGGAGAGCTGTGTCAGTCAATAACCTGTAGGCTGAACCAGCTGAAGATAATAAAAAATGTTCTTAATAATTTATTTAATACCCTCTGAAAGAAAATGAAACTGCAGAAAAGTAATTCATAAATAATGCAAACAGGTCTTTAATGCCAAACAGGTCTTTAATGCCAAACAGGTCTTTGATGTCATCTAATTGTATTTCTTTCACGATCATAAGGCCCACTTACAATTCTTAAATTTTCTCCAAGGTGTAGGTTTATTACAACTTCAACATACTTTTAGCTAGAGACACCATTCAAACGTTGAAAGGCTTTGGACTACAACATAAGTTTTATTATCATTATGGGATGGCAACATGACCTACGGTTTGGCAGCCATTTTGTACAATAATCTGAGGCGATTTTCATGTTTTTCCACATTATTAAATAACTCAACTTTTTTTCCTTGCGATTTCACAAAATATCATGCTCATGCCATTACTTTAAGTCTACAATCACCTCTGGAGTTTCACCGACCTTTGATGCCGGGAAGAGGCCGCCATCTTGAATTTTCAAAAAAGAGCACATTGAGGACCAGATACAAACGAAACCTCTTCCTTGGGATTTTTATCAATCATCTTGTAACTTCGCAGGCGTCAATAGGAAGCAACCGTGGAAACAATGTTGCAATTATAAATTGTAGATTTTAAAGGGCGTCCATATATGAGCTCGCTAAAAGTGGCATACTCTTATGGCATTTCATGGCTGCCATAAAGTGAAAGAGCGCAAAATCAACTGAGCAGGTGTATTCTGGAACTGAGTGAGAGAACCTTACAACCGCGCAGGTGCAATTTTAACCGAGTGACCCCGCATTTTACAAATGCGCGCCTGCAATCCTAACTGAGCGGTGATCCTGCAGCGTTCACTTCCCCTTTGCACGCTTGCCTGTGTTTGAGCGCGGGGTTAAGGGGGCATTTTTGAGATAGGTTCCTCACTCTGTTCCTGAATACACCCGCTCAGTTGTCTTTACGCCCTTTCACTTTATGGCAGTGATGAAACGCCATATACTCTTATAACTTGCCTGTTTTTCAATGGAATACTGTGAAAATTGAATGCATGCATCCATGGCTGGAACTGAACATAATGAAAAACACTGAATACTGACATAAGGAATGTGGGCGTGGTTAGCAAACAACCTCTCTTGCTGAGGAGCAACTCAGCAACCAACTCAGTTTTGCTCCCGTCGCCTCTTGAAAAAACACACACCAGCATTTTACCGGTATATTTTCACATTAAGAAAAAACACCCATAACTGAAACTGGGCTGTTTAGTCCAGTGCTGCTGTATTGTAAGGAGAGGAATATTTGGTAAATAATATGTCTTTAATATTTTGTTTGTGTCTGGCAGGTCAGTGTGTGGTGTGGCTCTTTGACTCACATTTAGAAATGTCGGCTCTTTGTATCAAACTTGTTCGCCACTCCTGTTTGTGGTAGAGGATTTAATAAAAAATGGCGGAACCTAACGACGACCTAAGACCAGGGTAAGAAAGTGCAGCGGGTTTTTCTGTGCTGTACGTTTTTTTCATAAAGCTTCAATAAGAAAGTCCCGCCCACTGCTTTACCGGATTTGACCAGCAACTTTCGGCCAATCAGATCAACCAGAAAGGTTACTGCCCCCAAGTGACAAACAAACCCCTGAACAACACCCCCCAAGTGACGAAAGCACCCCTTAACACTGCACGCTAGGCCTGCACAATATACCGCAAATTTATCGTTATCGCAATATCCAGCTCTGCAATATGCATATCGCAAAAGACGGCGAATATCGCAATAAATCGATGTGTTAAAACAATCTTCTAGCAGCTTGAAGCATTTAACGAATCAAATAAATACCTTTATGCTTTGACCAATCAGATGAATGCCTTCCAATTGTTGACCAATCAGATGGAGGCCTATTATGTTAGATGTTTGTCCCCCATGTCGATGAGGGTCATTTGGAGTATACTTTTTAAACGGTTGCAATGAAATGGGAATGATGTTTTTGTTTATTTTTCTATTTGTTTATTTACCGCAAATTTATCGTTATCGCAATATTGATCACTAATATCGCACATCGCAAGTTTTCCTCATATCGTGCAGCCCTACTGCACGCAAACCCAAGCAAGAGTGCAAAGGGGAATTGACCATGTAGGATCACCGCTCAGTTAGGATAGCAGGTAGTTGTAAAATGCGGGATCACTCGGTTAGAATTGCGCCTGTGCAGTTGTAAAGTTCTTCACTCAGTTCCTTAATATGCCACCTTAGGCCGCCTTTACACTGCATTGTTCAAGTGACCCAATTCCGATTTTTTTCCTCTCACGTGGCACAGATCGGATATGATCGGTGAACGTGTAAGCAGGACAAAAGCGCATGGATTCCGTTTTTTTCAGATCAGATACAGGTCTCTCTCATATGTGGAAATAAATCGGAAACAAATCGGATACGTGCATTTGCGTGTGCCATGTAAGCAGACAGATCGGATATTCCCCAGTAAATGCGAGTCGTACGTCAGTGACGGCAACTCAGGACACCACCAACTGAGATCACATGACTTATTAAGGTGCTTTTTGTGTGCTGATTTTGCTGTCAGCGTGTTACCTTTCAGCCTCAAGCTTCAAACCGTAGTTGGAAACCGCTGTTATGTCCGGTCCAGACGCAAACGGTAACTAATGAAGCGGGACACCGTTGCTCTGGACCAGGCTAGAAGCCGTTTATTTCTTTGGGGGACGTGTATGATGGGGACCGTGTGTGTGTGAGCGTGCGAGCGTGCTTGCGTGTGTGTAAGAAGAGGGGGGGGGTGTGAGCGTGGAGCGGGGGACTGTCGGAGAACCGTAAATTAAAAATAAGGTGTCTCCCCCAAAAGTTTTGGAGTCTTTCTCAACCCACTCTGGAGGCTGAGGGTTCAGAACGGAAAAGAGAACCCCGAGGAAATCTCCTGTGTGTTTCTGACCACGGTCAGAAAAGAGAAGTCATCGCGCAGGAAAGGTTCAACACTTGGATCAAACTGTTGGTACAGCACGTTTGCAAACACTTCCTCATTCAAAACTCAGAGAGAGCCGAGCAGCCCTCCTTTTTTTCCTCCCCCGTGCATCCCCTCAGGAGCGCCCAAGGCAACGCCTCCTTCCGTCGCCGCCTTGCCTCCATGACAACCGCAGTCACAAAAGTCCAAAAGAGGTCCACGGAATGCGAAAATTCTGCTACGTAGTCCTCAGAACGTCTACGTTTGAAAGTTTCAGCATTGTATAGTGTAAATGCAAAAATCAGATACGGGTCACTTTCAAAAGATGATGTAAGCGGGTCGTCAAAAAAATCGGATATAGTCAGAAAATCGGATATGGGCATCAAGACCTGCAGTGTAAATGCGGCCTTAGTCGGTCTTGACGCTCTCTCTTTCACTTTATGGCTAGAGCTGTGATGGTGTGGAATTTTTGATCACAGCGGGGATGAACCAGCAGGGGGCGTGTCTTCAAAAAAAAAAAAGAGTAGCAGCTGTTTTTTTGTCATTTTCACGTTCACTCAACCAGGAAGTTTATTTTTCTGCACACGTTTTAAACTTTTGGTCTCTGTTTTTTTCTGTACTGGAGTGTTTATGGAGCCACAACACCTACAATGCAAACTAGACAAAAACACACCATTCTAATGACGTATCTAGTATGTTTACATCTTCCCTAACTGAATAATAAAAAAAGCCTTTTTGCCTTGAGGACAGAGAGCGGACAGCCACAGAGCCTAACAGGTCGTGTTGCTCCACCTCTCCCCTTTTGGAAAAGGTTTGAAAATTCATGCAGACTCTTGTGTGTTTTTTCATTTCTGCACATTTCATTTTTGGACGTCCTGAACCATCCGAATCTGTGAAGGCCGGACGAGACTGCAACAAGCCCTTTCAAGTGACATAAAGATGATCAGGGCAGTCCAATGGATTTAAAATGTTTAGTCACTTACCAACTATGTTGAGCTGAAGCTGCGGGTTCCAGCTGCTATCCAGCAGTCTGCGCTGACGACAGAGCTCCTCCTCGTTCTGGACGATGGTTCCTTCAGCAGCAGAAAGTTGTTCTCTGACAGAACCTTCCTGAGGTTCTGAAGACATGGTTCCTGCTCCGATCTTCAGCTCCAACTCCCACAAACACCGCCGTCCTCTTCACTGCAGCTCCGATCGATCATCTGCTAGTCTCACAATCACAGCAATCCACGTTGTCTTTCCGTTCAACACTTCTTCACTCATTTACGACACTTTGGAAAATGCTGAGAGTTCCCACACGAACCACGTATCGTCCTTTCTGTCCAAAAACCTCACAAACGTCCCAACAAAACACCACCGACCTCTCAACACAAGCTAACGCTGCTAGCCTGCTAACAAGCTAACGCTGCTAGCGCCTCGTGCTGTTCTTCTTCTTTGTTTTGCTAACAGCGTCATGGTGCTTTAGCGCCACCAGCTGGTCTGGAGTGTTGTCTGTCGCTCATATTATGTCGATAACGGCAAGAAAGGACGGCTTTTTAAACTTTACTGGCAAATAAAGGGGAAATTGACAGTTTTCACTAACAATGTTTGTGTGTGACTAGTCTTTATTACCCAGAAAACATTTTTTCGACCAAACTGAACTTCCGATTCCGACTAAGGATGTTAGGGCGCCGTTTTGACCGCGGTCAAGTGAGCCGACATCTGCGGAAGTGCGGTCTCGCTAGCCGTCACTGACTTTCTGCATGCGCGTTTACATCATAGTTTACGGTGCACACCACCAGCGAGCTGAAAAGACGGTATAAAGCGCTAATATCACCCATGTCACAGTTACTCATTATCAAATAACATGTACTGTGCTCAG
>JAUDJI010001073.1:0-11647 GCA_037389245.1 Oryzias sinensis | reverse complement strand
GGGTGGGCAGCGAGGTCTAAAGTGGGTAGCACCTGTGGGCCATACGAAGTCTCTTGCTGTTTTAATTTTCCTGAGAATTCAGTTGGGAGGCATTTAATTTGTTGTAGAATGACAAATAATGGCAATACACTTACCTTGTGCTACCTCACTCCCAGAGCAGATTGGGGCTGCGCTCCAAAGCGTCTGCTGGAAGGCTGCGTCCACGTGGAGGCTGCAGCTGCCGTAGGACAGATGCTGAAGGCCAACACAAGAGTTATAGAAGATTTTAAACAATGGAAAAGTTACTTTTTACCATTTCTGTATTGAGCCAGGTAAAGGAAACAAATATAATGGCATTATTGTTTTTTTTTCAACAATAATGAGCCAAATCCTATAGAATATTTAAAATATTTTTATAAATTATATAAAAATGTCAAACTTTACTGTGAAAATTGACATTAGGTTAACAGAAAGCAGGTCCACTCTATCCAACAAAAATGAGTTTCTAAATGCATCCTCTGCAGCTTCTAAAATGATGAAAAATGGGGAAATTTTACGATCACTTCTGCAATGTTATTGAAACCTAAATGGTTATTTTGCATTCAAAAAAGGCAATTTTGGGGAACTTAGAATTATTTCTGAAGATAGAAAACATTTTTGCAAGTAAAAAACATTTTTTTTAGATGTCACAATTTTTAACACAACAACAAATTGATAATTGCAAAAGCACAAAATAATTCGTAGTTGCTGTGTATTACAAAAAAATGACAAAATATTCGTGAAGAAGTATAGCCTTGTGTCCTTGTACTCTTCATCTTGAAGCTATGGATAAACTGGCATGGGGCGTGGAATCAAGAATGCACTAAACGCACATCCTTAAATGCACTAATATCCCATGGTGTTCACAATGGACATGTGTGAAAGCCTTTCTTATTGATCTGGCTTTCATTTGATGCTATTCCCAACACAACCTTCACTACCTAGACTTGTAAAAACCCAATCACGGAACACTGGCCTTGTGTGTCAAGCAACATCAGGTGGGAAAGTCCTAACATTCTCACAAACATTTGAAGACCACCAAGCACCCAGTAGACGGTCGTTTGCCTAGAAGCTATTACAAATGCCAGGTTAATCAGCCCCTTTAAATTTCATTGTGACCAACGGCAGATCCTTGGTAAATAAGATAAACAAATTTAAGTCATAGATGACATAGAACTGCTATACACTTAAAATATTCCATATTTTAAATATAGAAACGACAATCGTGCATTCAAGAATGCACAGCTAACTAACTGTGTTGTTCTCCTTTTTGACAGGTCTTAAAACTCCTCCCAAGAGGAGGAGGACGTTGCATTCATGTTCATCAAGGCTGGTGAATAAACAGCAGTATTATTAACAAGACACAATGACTATTATATGTGCATGTTTTTATTCTGCTGACAGAGTTGCTCATCACTGCAGTATACAGTGATGCTAATGTTATCTTTTCTCTCTCAGCTATGGGATATGCTTAGAAAACAGTAGAAATACATAGGAATACATAGCTGAAGACTGTTTATGCCAACATTGATAAGATTTTATGGGACCCTGTCAGAAATAAAATGTAATAGAAAAAGCAGAACAAAAACTGTAACAACCCATCTGAAGATTGGTAGATAAGATTTTATTTACCCCTTGATGGGGAAATTATTTTGTCTGCAGCAGCAAAATGACATTCGGTGCAATATTATAAAAGAACAGAAGAACATCTGTAATTTACATGACAGATTAAATCAAACTAAAACAAAAAATAAAATACATACAAAACAAGTGTTGTAAGAACAAAAACGACAAAAACAACGACAGAAACAAAAACAGCAACAACGTTGTAGGTACATAGTGATACACTGTGTAGGTACATAGTGTGTCACTGTAGTACTGTGTTGTATAGTCTGATGGCTGTGGGGAGGTATGATCTGCGGTAGCACTCCTTCTTGCACTGTGGATGTAAGAGTCTCATGCTGAAGGAGGTGGTCAGCACCTCTAGTGTTTGGTGCAGGGGGTTGGAGGGGTCTTTCATGATGGATGTTAGTTTAGCCAACATCCTTCTGTCCGCCACCTCCTGAATGAACTTCAGTGTGCAGCCCAGGACAGAGTTGGCCTTCTTCCTGTCTCTGCCTGCACTGCCCCCTGCCCAGCAACTCCATAAAGGACAACTGAGGCCACCAGTGTCATAGAAAGTCCTTTGCAGCTGTCTGCACACACCAAAAGACCTCTGACTTCTCAGCAGGTGAAGGCGACTCTGGCCCTTCTTGTACAGACCGTCCGTTTTGTTAGACCATGCAGTTTGTTGTTAAGGTGAACAAGCTCCTCATATTGTCAGCACTGTCATCTGAAAACTTCTGTAGGTGACAGTGGTGGGAGTAGAATTTAAAGTCCTACGTGTACGGGGTAAAAAGGAATGGGGAGGGCACAGTCCCTTGAGGTGCCCCCGTGCTGGAGACTACCACATCAGACACAAGCTTTGTGTTTTCAATTCATTCCTCCTAATTGTACAACTTAAAACTCAGAGGGTTATTGAATGGAATGCTAAGGAGTAACAGGCGTGTGATTGGGGTGATTTAGAGTAAAAACGGCCGACAGGAACTCATGACAAAAGCTGCCAGCAGCAAGTTTAAGACACAGCGGCCACAGGAGCTGCAGACGGCAGCGTTTTGATGTGCCAGCCGCGGGAGCGGCCTGCGGGGGCATTTGAGTGCAGCAGAAGTGGAGGTAGCACACGGTGGTGCTTTGGAGTGCCAGAAGTGGGGGCTCCGCGCGCCGGAGCTCACTTGCAGGGTTGGAACAGCTGAGTCAGGTCCATGAGGATGGCAACAACAGCAGAAGAGTGCGGTTACGACCCGCTTACCCTCTCTTTTGTCTCAGTGTGATCACAATTACCCAAGACGAGGAGATGCTTTATGATCCCATTTTAATGGATTTTATTGCATGCATTTTTTTAAACTATTTTTACTGTTCTTTTAGTAAGTTTTTTAAATTCGGTTTTATGTGTTTTTTTAATTACATTGGATTCGGACTGCGTGCTCCTCTAATCACTGTGGAGCATTTGTATGGCAAGCCTTTTTTACATGAAATTGATATCCTTAATATTAGGCTGTTTTAAGCCTAACTAGCAATGCCAAAAGTACAACTAGTTACTAGCCTACAATTCTGAGAATTCTTTTACCATCTGCCATTTCTTGATCCTCAACTTTCGCTTGTCTCTGACCCACCTCACCTGTCTTGACTCTTGCCTATCTTTAACCCACATCTGTTAGCCGCCTACCTCTCCATTTGTCCTTAATAAAGTACTGCACATAGATCCTCCTGACTCTGGCTCTTTGTTACATAAGACTTTGCTGAATATGGATCCAGTGCATAGACCCTCCAACCTGGCAGGGTTTGAGCACGGTCGTCAGCTCCAACAGTTGACCACATCCACTGATGCCATTTGAACTAACTTCCAGGCTAGTCAAGCAGCCAGTGCTGCTCCTCCTGAACAAGTTCCGTCTGCTGTGGCTCAGACATATCCAGCTGGAGTGGCCTCTCCTGTTCCCACTCTGGTGCCCCAGTCACTCGTTGTTCCTTGTGCAATGCAAGGTGTCACTCCTGTGCTCACTCCTCACAGGCAAGGCACTAGAGTGGTTGTCGGCCGTGTTGGCTGGCGGGGTAGTGCCATTCCATTCATACGCCGCGCTTACCCGGCAGCTCAGAGAAGTCGATCCCCTGTCTCCCTCTCTGGCCATCAGCAGGAGCTATCTCCAGAGTACCAACACTTCCTGGTTCTCGACACTCCACTTCCCATCAGCCCCTGCTGTCCCTCCCAGGAGACTCACAACGGTTTCCCATCATTAGTCACTCCCAGCCGTTTTTTTTGGTCTTGTTTGGGTCTCTGGTCTTCAGATCTGAGCATTCTTCTACCATCTTCTATTGGCTGATCCTTGACTCTTGCCCATCTCTGACCCATGTCTACCAGCCGCCTGTCTCGACTCTCACCATGCTATTCTTAAGCCTTTTTATTGACAAACTCCATGTACATGATAACATTATTACCTTTTGCTCACAAAAGAACAATTCCTTTGAGAAATATGAGTTCTTTTTGTGAGTTCTTTTCCCATCCTGAAGTAAGAACGAAATCTTTGAGGCACCGGCTTTCACTCCTTGTGGGTGTTGCCCATTTCATGACACCAACCTAAAGGCGGCCTCGGCAACGTTTCAGCATCTTGCCAACAAAATAAATAAATAAAATAAAATTTTTGTATATGCATATTTGCATATAAAAAGGAAAGCGTTTTTTTGCAAACACCACTAGCTTCGCAGAGAAAGCGGGTGTTTGTGTTAGCTTAAGGGCGGTGCTTGCAGTGCTGACTCCTTCTGGATGGAGGTGCTCGTGAGAACTCGCTCATTTTCATGGGTTGGGAAGGGCTGGTGCTCAGAGCGCAGATTTTTAGAGGAATACTCAGAAATGTGTGAGCAGATCAAAATACGGCTTTGGGGTTTCTATTCATGAGGAATGAACATTATAATACACTAAAAAGCTCAAAAAACTGGTTTTGCATAGTTTAGGCCCTTTAATAATATAAGATGATTTTTCCTTCTCTACTTCTCTGCCAGTCCCAAGCCCAGTTGCTTTGAGAAGGTTGCGTCAGGAAGGGCATCCGGCGTAAAACATTGCCAAGTAAACCATGCGACTTGTTCGCTGTGGCGACCCCCAAAGGGGAAAAAGCCGAAAGAGAAAGAAGAATAATATAAGATGATTACTGTTTGTTTGTTTGTTTATTAAATTTCTGTAATTTTGTGTTTTTAGTGGTTTTTAAATTGCACTATGGGGGGAGGCAAAACAAAATGATATTAAAGGCTTTTCTTCCTACTGTCTTTCCCTCCATGACACTGATGCCCCCACTTACCAGATATCTCTCAGAGGAGACGCTGACCAGGATGAGATCATCTCCCACTCTGACCTTCTCTCCCTCCGACCGTTGTTTTGATGCAGGATGAATGGTCCACCAGCATGCCTCTCCTGCAAACAAAGACACACAAACTCAATGAATCTTCTGAGGAGTCCCAACACAACAATGTGGCGACAGTGTCCAAGAAAAGAAAAGTTGCACACAAATGTTATATGTGTATGAAAGTGAAAAAGTAAACCTGAAATCCAGCTATTCACTGGGAAAGCACAGAGACATGACACTCTCCCCAACTTCCAAGGTTGAACTTCATTCATTCAGTTATCTTCTTCTGTTTTGTCCCTTTCAGGGTCACAGGGCTGCTAGAGCCTATCCTGGCCACTTGTGGGCGAAGGCAGGGGACATCCTGGACAGGTTGCCACTCTGTTGCAGGGTCACAATCACATGCCCATTCACACTCACATTCACATCTAGGGACAATTTAGAGGAACCAAATCACCATGAAGCATGTTTTTGGATGGTGGGAGGAAGCCGGAGTCTTCCACGCATGCACGGAGA
This sequence comes from Oryzias sinensis, assembly GCA_037389245.1. NCBI lineage: Eukaryota > Metazoa > Chordata > Actinopteri > Beloniformes > Adrianichthyidae > Oryzias > Oryzias sinensis. The sequence continues at coordinate 6,185 of JAUDJI010001073.1, read as the reverse complement.
GAACATGCAAACTCCACACAGAAAGGTCCCCCGTTGATGTTCTGTTTCAGGTCCCCCCAGCCGGGACTTCAACTAGGGCCTGGGTCCTTTTTAAGTCTTGGAAGTGCCAACCATTTAAAAATTGATTACGGGGAGAAATTAATAATTCTGGTTTGTGCTAGGTTGGAATTCTATGACACCAAGTCTTTAATATATCAGAACAAAGCTGTCAAAGAAAATGCCTGGAGAAAGATTCACAAGATTTGCACCTTGTCGTTTTGCACTAAGTCTCTTCCAACTGTAAGTACATGCGCTAGTATTGAGTAGCGATAGTCCAGAGTGAACAGCATGTTCTAAGTGCGTTTAAGAACCAGCATTCAGAGCATTCTTAAACGTGTCTTAATGCTAAGCATAACAGTTGGATGCTCTTCAGATCGTTCCTCACATGGTAAACAGAACAGATTTGAAAGTTTGATTTTCTGTCCATTTTGAAACTTTTTTTAGATGAAATCAGTTCTCCACAGGCTGAAATGTTCTTACCTGTAGTGTTTTCTTGCAATCCAACATCGAAGGCTAGTTTGTCTGTGGAAGAGCGGGATGTGGACAGGCAGCACAGGAACTAGAACAGAAACAGTTCCAAGAAAACCTTTTTCTTTTTCTTACTAAGGAACTTAAGAATCAAAAATGCTTGAGGCTTTTCTCACCATTCCACTGTAGGAGTGCCGCAGTAAGACAGCATGGCCATACAGCAGAGTACGATGCCCCCCTCCCTAAGCATGGACAGAGAAAGAGACACAAACACAAAGAGGACAGATAAGGAAAAAACCAAGTTATAAAAATGAATGAGCAACTTCAAAGAGTCTTCTTTCTTTAGAAAACACTGATCGTGAGATGTTCCTAAAAATTCATCCAACTAAAGTTAAGCTAAACCATTCTTCCTTTTACTTCCTTGGCATCACTTCTGAAAATGAACTCTTAAAGATTAACAATGTTTTGAATCATATTTAACAGGAAACTAAACTTAAGTTAGTTCAGAAGCATACTTAGCAAAGGTAGGGATCAAGTTTCACCAAATACTTGTTTGATTGTTTTTTTTTTTACTTTTCTCTCTTCTGGTTATCAAAATGTTCTTCCTGCCGTCTTGCTCATGCCCGTTACTTAGTGCATTTGCTTGCCCCCATTTCCACACTCACCCCGTCGGACTTCTCCTCGATGTTGGCCAGCATCTCCTGGAGGGCTCTAACAGACAACGACTGCTCCAAGACAAAAGTGCAAATGGAAAGATCTGGAGGAACATTCTGAAACACAAGCAGAACAGACAAGGTCAAGAGCTGACCCCTGACAGGTTTACCAGGTGAGCAGACTGTTGGGGAGTATTCCAAGAGATAAATACACTATAAAATAGGATAATATTAAAAATGTAAACAGAGAAAAACATTGTTGTTTTAAAATGATTTATTATTATAATATTTCACAGGTTGATGTATTTGGGCAAAGGTTAAAAAAAAGACTATTTTAAAATGAAGAATCTGAATAAACATAGATTTATTTATGTATTGAATACAGTAATTTTAAATATATGATTTGTCAGAGTGACATGCAGCAGCAAAGCGATCCAGGAGCCAAAGATAAGATATATAAACTGGATTAGTAATCTCTGATGTAACCCATTTTATTCTAAACATAGAAATTAAGGCTTAAATTTACAACATCCATCACAGTAACTTTCTGAAAATAGCAATGAGGCCTCAATGAAGAAAAACCAGTCCCCAAATATGCACAGAAATGATCTTTAATCAAACTAAAATGTTTTTTTTTCCTTCAAAAATGACCTCCCACACAGTTGTCATGAATAGAATATTAACCCCTAAAAAACCATGATAATTTCAGTGTAACAGAAAAATATCATAAATGTGGATGATACTTTAAAATAAGATCCCTTAGAAAACTACTTTTAAGACATTAACAGGCAATAATGTGGGATTAAGCTTCTTATAAAACCATTTATTAGCATTTGTAGATGTCTTGCAAATGATTTATGAGATTAAATAAGCTACTTATAAAGATATTATGAGATTTCTTAAGAAACTATTTAAAGGACAATTACAAGCATTAATAATGTGGTATTAAGCCGCTTATAAAACCATTTATTAGCATTTGTAGATGTCTTACAAGTTTAAGTAGGCTACTCATGAAGACATTTATTAGTATTTGTTAATCATTGATAAAACATTTCTTAGCCTTTATTAAGTTCTACAAATACCTTGTAAATTAACAATAAATATACTAATTATGCCCTTGTTAAAATTGGAGTGTTTTTGTAACCCAATAGTCTAAAGCGTGGCCAAATAGGTGCTCAACTTCACAAGCTATTTATATAAGTGATAAAGAGGGACTAAGCAGCTTAATACAACATTACTAATGTAAGACTACTTTAAGACATTAACAAGTAGTTTATTAAGGAATCCTATTATATATAGCATTACCAATTATTGGATGTTCTGTTTGAAAAGTGACAGTCAAATTTTAACACTATCTTGATTATGTAGCCTATTTTAGGAGAAAAGAAAATGGTTTTATTTTTTAAATGCATTTTTTCACCTTTTAATTAATGTATCTATAAACGTTAAATTTACTAACTAAATATTTAGTTTGTGTTAGGCCAGCACTATTAATCGCAAATTTATCGTTATCGTGATTTCAAGCTGTGCAATATCCATATAGCAAAAGTCGGCAAAAATCGCAATAAATGGTAAACCTCAAATGTGCTGAAACAATCTTACGGCAACTTGAACTATTTAATGAATTGAATAAATCCCTTTATGCATTTGACCAATCAGACGGAGCCCTTCACACTGTTTACCAATCGGATGGAGCTTTTATGTTAGATGTTGCCCTCCTAATTAGAAAATGGTCATTTGGAGAATAATTTAAGGTATTTTGACTCTTATTTCAATTAAACATTTGCAGTGAAATAGAAATATTTTTGTTGTTTTTGCCATTTGTTCATTTATCATTAAGAACATTCAAAGAAAGATATCAGAGCAAGAATGGTTATTCTGACAAATAGAATGACCGAGTGATAGCTCTTTATTTTAATAGAAGTCTCCGGGATTTGGCTTTTTGGAGCTAGAAGGTACTACCTGTCTGGAATACGAAGTGGGAGGATTCACTCAGTCCAGTTCTTATTTACAGTCAAAGGTTGTTATCCTTTTCTTTTTTTTAATGTGTTCATTCTCAAACAGTGTCTTCTTATGGAAGTTGATTACAGTTTCCTCATGATTCCCTTGGTCTGCTACATCTCCCCTGTCTCTATTGAGTTGAGTTTTAAGAAATCCCTTTGCTGCATTTAAAAAAAGAAGATAATGAAAAGTAGTTCAGCACCTTAGAGTTGGAGATGGACTCAAGGAAGCAGAGTCTGTTTCCAAAACCTTCAGCAGCGAGGCAGAGTTTCTGTTGTTCTTTATGGACCGTGGCTGAGCACTGCAGCACCACCTCATCGTCCTGCACAAAGAAGGTGCACATTCCTTGTATTCATGTTATCAACTTACTTAATGAATTCACACACACACAAATACAGACACACACACAAAAGTAGAGGAAAGCTTCAGCTTCTGTTTAAAGCATTGTAAAAAAAAAACCTTTTTGTTGTCGAGTGTTAGCAGGACTGTGATTCTCTGCGTCATCATTCTGCTCCTAATTCAAATGTGACCCAGTTTGGGCTTCAGCTAAACTAACATTACATGGATTACATGATTACCTGTCAAAACACATACCATCTCCATTGTACTTGCGCTAACTGACAGACTTAAATGATAAAAGAATTTTCTATTTATTTAACATTATAATATGTCAACTTTAAGACGCTGAATGAATCAGCTGTAGTGCATTTGTTTTATTTTCTTGTATTTGTTACAACATGACAGTTAACAGACAATTGTGCAAATGAGGGACACGTTTGAGAAGTTTGTAGCTAATGTAAGCATGACGCAGCTCGGATGCTACAGAGATAGAATATCTAAATAACAGATCAATATCCTACTGCAAGCCTTATAAAATCGATTTCCCAGGAGTTTAAAATCAATTCCAAATACATTTTACTATGTTTTTTTCCAAAGCGTCCAGCATAATTCCTGAAAGCATACTCCTTTGACCGATTTTGTTCAACTATTATTTAAGCCCAATTTCAGTTGGGTTCCAGTCCGCTTCCAAAACGTGTTAGGCATATCAACAGATGACTAACTGCTTGCTGTTTTTCAGTCTTATCAAGCTGGGCCAGATTAGGCAAAAATAATTGGTTTGAAGGCCAACTCTACAGCCAGAAATGTTTTAAAAATTATCATTAAACCAAAACCAAATATAGTCTTTTTATTAACTATATAATTACATTTTTTTATTTTTTTTACATAAACAAAGTTTTGCCAAAATCAATCTCTTATATCTGAAGGCCATGGTATGGAGCCCCTCATGTGCCAGTGGTTAAAAAAAGAAAAAAGCTGTAAGAGAAACGAAGAAACTTTCAATAAGCACAAACACAGCTTAAGCTTACTGTAAAACCTAAATATTACAGCAAAAAAAAAAAACTGAATTGTGTTTAAAACACAAAAATACACAAGTGCAAAACATTAAGGATCAAAGCTGCATAAACAAAATTTTAACACTAAATATTATTCCCTGAAATTGCACCACTGTGTTATTTGTGAACAACTTTAACAGCTCAAAGCCTATTGAATCATTTTAAATTTTTGTTGTTGTTTCTGGATGCAGATCATTTCTAAAATCAGAGGCAATTTAATTATCTCAAAAGTAGACCAAGCAGTGCTAATCTCAGGTTAATTTAAGAAGAGAATATAGTTTGCCACAAGATTAGAGCTCCTAACTGATATCCAAACAAACCAAAAGAAAAGATTCATCTATGCAGTCCGGTGATGTGTCATGAGCAGAGGAGTCCTGCAATTTTTTGTTACAGATGTAACAGGGGAGTAATTTAAAAATCCAGGAGAGGCTAGTCCTAAGAAAGAAGGAGTTCTGGTTCCGGGTCAACGAGAGAGGATGCATGTGGCAGCGCTCTGGGAGCGAGCACTGTTTTTCAGAGTCTTAAAATTTGATTCATCACAGAATTGTCTATTGCAAAAAAAGTAATAATTCTGCAAAAAAAGAAAACCGACCATGTCCCCGAAGAAAAACCAAGTGACAATTGACAGAGTTCAAAAAAGTGCTCAATGACCTCAAAGATCAGAAGACTTCAAGCCCAGACCAAGCAACAAGACTACAGGGTTGACATTCTGGAGAAATATGTGAACGGGGTGAAACAACAATCCAAGATGAATAATAGGATTTATTACTGGATAACAAACCCTGGGCAAAAGCTAACGGAGCCGGAGCTACTGCTGCCAGCCATGCAACTGCTAACGGAGCTAGTAATGCTAGCATTCCTTCTGATCCTTGGGAGTCTGTTGAATGTCAAGGGGAATAATTTTTAAGTCTACAGGGATTTCAACGGATCTGCATACTATCGAGACCTGTCACCCACTTCCCAGGAGAAAGGAGACTGATAAACCAGCGATCACCATCAGCTTTGTGAATCAAAAACAAACTTGCTCTGATGAAGCAAAGGAAAAATCTAAAATAATCTTCTGTTTATCTAAATGGTCATCTGCCCAGAAGGAATGCTGAAATTGCATGCCAGGATTCTTAAAAATCAGGGGGGAAAAATATTCATAACACTTGGGTGAAAAACTGAAGGATCTTTGCAAAACCACATGGTACACCGGACCAGTCAAAGGTTCTGGTTGTCAGCAAATAGAAGAGTCAAATAGAATTTTAAGAAAATCATAGCGACTGGGATTTCAGCTATCTCTAAAATCCAATGGTGACCCTGATTTTCACCGGAGTTCTGACCTGCGGACAATTTATTATTCAACTTATTCAGCTACACTAATAACAGCTGCAGAATGACAGGAACCCTGACAAACACTGTCTGCAGACATTACAGCACAGAAAACTTTATAAACTCTGTTAAAACGAAGACAGCTGTCAATCAGACAGCAGAAGGAATGCCAACCTTCGACAATGGACATAATGTGGAACTTTTTATTTCACATTATTTTCATATCTGTAACTTGATTAATATGTGACAAGGCAATAACTTTGACCAAATAAATAGATACATAAATATAATAATAAACATTAATAATATTAATAAT
>JAUDJI010001072.1:0-11648 GCA_037389245.1 Oryzias sinensis | reverse complement strand
ATTGACATGAAATTTTCACCAGATGTCGGCATCAACCCAAGTAATGCGCACATAGAAAGAAATCCAAACATTTATGTCCATAAATGAAGTTATGTGTAGTAAAGTGAAATGGCACAGGGAATAAGTATTGAACACGCTTATTGAAATGTATTTAATACTTAGTGCAAAAATATTTGTTGGTGATTACAGCCTCAGGACGCCTCCTGTATGGAGAAACCAGTCGAATACATTGCTCAGGTGTGATTTTGGCCCATTCATCCACACAAACTGCCTTCAAATCTTCAAGGTTCCGGGGGTCTCTTCTGTTTGATTCAAGTCTGGTGATTGACTGGGCCATTCTAGCAGCTTTATTTTCTTTTTCTTCAACCAGTTGAGTGTAGGGTTGTGCCGATGGACGATATCATCGTCCATCGTGATGGGTGACTGACATCCCGATGGAGAGACACCATCGTGATGCCACGCCCCCGCCACGTTGTGAGTGGACCCCATAAGCCGCGGTTACATGTACAAAATATCTTGATGGGATCAATGGTCGGATTAGATTCCAACCGTGTACATGGGCCCAGAAAAATGTTTTCAGAATATAAAAACGTTCACTAAGGTCACACTTTCCGTCGGAATAATTCATTTGCACATGCGCAGTAGGGTTTGAAAACCGGAAGGATATAAATTCCGCCAAGCGGCTTTTTTTTTCAAACTTTATTGAATGTAACAATTCAATACAAAACGATGTTAAACAGCGCCGAGCGGCTATATACATTGACATGTCAGCTCGGTAATATACGAGACGATCTTCTAAACATGTTTTTAATAATGTTACGGTTATTATGAAACACCTGTTCGCACTGAGCGATATTTCTGCTTCGAAGCTCAAACCGCTGTGTGTCTGCTGACGATCCGAACTGTGCTCAGACACACACTTTTAGACCCAGTTCTGAGTTCGGTTGCTTGTACCCCTAGCTGCGGGACGGATCGCAGTCCTAAATCTCTCACACATACCGCTCATATAACCCCCCCCCCCCCTTCCCATCAAACACAAACCTGGAAGTCCGCGCTCCGCCTGTCCACTTGACTAGTTAAGTGCGGGAGCGGACTATTTCTTTTCTATTTTGTTTGTTACTTTTTTTGTTAAAGTCACTTCCCTTAGTTTATACTGGATCATCGCGGATTAGTCATTAGTTGGGAAATAAAATGAAAAAAGCAAAATAACGAATAGCAATTATTTAAGAACGAAAAATGTAAAAAATACCCCCCCCCGACGATGTCATCGTCCATCCCGATGGTTGACAGCAAACATCGTCAACGGCCAATTTAAAGGACATCGCCCAACCTTAGTTGAGTGTTACCTTGGCTGTGGGCTCCAAATTTGACTGTTGGTATGGTGTTTTGGGGGTGATGTGCGTTGCCATTTTTCCTCCAAACATGTTGTGTCTTATGACATCCGAAGAGTTCAATTTTGGTCTCATCTGACCACAGTATCTTCTCCCAGAATGTCATGGGGTTATCCAAATGTTGTGTCACAAACTCCAAACGAGCGTCAACATGCTTCTTCTTCAAAAATAGAGTCTTGCGTGGTGTGCGTGCATGGATGCCATGGCGGTTGAGTGCATTACTTATTGTTTTCTTTGAAACAACGGTACCTGCTGATTCCAGGTCTTTCTAAAACTATTCACGAGTGGTCCTGGGCTGTTGGAGAACCCTTCTGATGATTGTTCTGACTCCTCTGTCTGAAATATTGCGAGGAGCACCTGTCCATGGCAGGTTTATGGTAATGCCGTGTTCTTTCCACTTCCGGATGATGGCCCCAATGGTACTCACTGGAACTTTCAGAGGTTTAGAAATGCGCCTGTAACCAATGCCTTCAGTGTGTTTTGCAACAATAAGGTTGCGTAGGTCTTTGGACAGCTCTTTGCTTTTACCCATCATGCAATGCTTGTTGTCTAACACCTTGCTGGTGAGAAACCTTTTTAAAAGGCATCAATCAGGACTATACCAGCTGATATTACTTTGCACTAATAGGGGGCAGGTTAACCTTCTGAATACTAACAAACTCCAGCTGTTTTCTTGGCTTGCCAGACCTTTTTACCCCTCCTTTTCTTCATGTGTTCAATACTTATTCCCTGTGCCATTTCACTTTATTACACATAACTTCATCTATGGATATAAATGTTTGGAATTCTTTCTATGTGTGCATTACTTGGGTTGATGCCAACATCTGGTGAAAATTTTGTGTCAATAGCTAGATTAGAAATGTGTTTTTTGAGAGAAATGTTGACGTGTTCAATACTTATTTTCCCCGCTGTATATGGATTTCGATTTTTCTTGACAATACACAAAGACCTATAAAAGTATAAAAGATCTCCTTTTTTGTCTTTTTGTCCCTGCAGTCCTGCCTCAGCATTATGCAAGTGAAGAGGATCTGTGCAACCAGCAGAGGAATTTAAGAGTGGAACAAGAGGAACCAGGTTTTCCACAAATTAAAGAGGAACATGGAGAACAAGAGCCTCCACAGATTAAAGAGGAACACAGAGAACCAGAACCTCCACACATTAAAGAGGAACATGGAGAACCAGAACCTCCACACATTAAAGAGGAACAAGAACCTATACAGATTAAAGAGAAACTAAAAGACCCAAAACCTCTACTGACAAAAGTGGAGCAAGAGGAACTCTGCATCAGTCAGAATAAAGATCATCTTGGTCTGAAGCAGGAGACTGAGACTTTGATAGAGTTTCCTATTTATGAAGAAGATGAGAACAGTGAAGCAGATCTAAACAATCAGCAGAGCTTTAATGTAGCTGATGGTCAGGATGAAGAAGGCAACCAACATGAGGAATCAACATCAACTACAGATGAAGAGACAGAATCAACATCAACTACAGATGAAGAGACAGACCCACAGAACAGAGAACAGAAGAAGAGTTTTAGTTATTTGTCTCCTATCAAAACACACATGAGAACTCATACAAGAGATAAGCCCTTTTCCTGTAAAGAATGTGATAAAAGTTTTAGTCAAGTATCTAATCTCAAAAGACACATGAGAACTCACACAGGAGAAAAGCCTTTTTCTTGTAAAGAATGTGATAAACGTTTTAGTGCTGGATCTCATCTCAAAACACATATGAGAACTCACACAGGAGAAAAGCCTTTTATTTGTAAAGAATGTGATAAAAGTTTTAGCAATGTATCTGATCTCAAAACCCACACGAGAACTCACACAGGAGAAAAGCCTTTTTCTTGTAAAGAATGTAAAAAAAGTTTTAATCAAGTATCTAATTTCAAAACCCACATGAGAACTCACACAGGAGAAAAGCCGTTTTCGTGTAAAGAATGTAGAAAAAGTTTTAATCAAATATCTAATCTCAAAACACACATGAGAACTCATACAGGAGAAAAGCCTTTTTTGTGTAAAGAATGTTTTAAAGGTTTTGGACATTTATCTCATCTCAAAACACACGTGAGAACTCATACAGGAGAAAAGCCTTTTTTATGTAAAGAATGTGATAAAAGTTTTACCCGTGTATCTGATCTCAAAACACACATGAGAACTCACACAGGAGAAAAGCCTTTTTCTTGTAAAGAATGTAAAAAAAGTTTTAATCAAATATCTAATCTTAAAACACACATGAGAACTCATACAGGAGAGAAGTCTTTTTCGTGTAAAGAATGTGATACAAGTTTTAGTACTGTATATAATCTAAAAAGACACACAAGAACTCACAGGAGAGAAGACTCTCTTGTGTAAAGAATATAAGACAAGTTTTAGTGATGTATCTAGTCTTACAATACCTTTTTTTTGTAAAGTATGTGATAACATTTCAAGTGATGTATGTAAAACACAAAATGTATACAGAAGAGAAACTGACCTGAGGTCAGCTATCAAGGCAGTCCGATCTTTCATTAAATGTCCACAGGCTGATTCCATCCATACCGCATTAATGCAGTTATTCAGTGAAAAGAAGGCAGAAGTGATTATTGGATGCATAGAAGTGAGCAGTTTTCTAAATTCTGACACGAGTGCTGAAAAAATTCTTTATCACATATAAGGGGTTATGTAATGATTCTAAACATAGTTTCACTTTTTAAGATTATTTACTGTCATGGAATTCATTCTTTTAGATATACTTTAAAATATAAATGTTTTGTTTTTAATTATGAGGGTATGTTTTGACTTTTACATTTTTTTTGATAATGTGCAATTTTTGTTGGTTGATTTTTATTAGTAGATATTTGTACCTTTATTATATTGTTTAACAATTTTGACTTGACCATTAAGGTTGTTGTTTATGTATGGGATACTGGCAGTCAAAGTGTGCATTATTCCACGCCTGATCCGTTGCTTCTGCGAAGTGAGTTAGTTTCTCATAATCCACATTTTGAAGGCCATTAAACTGCTTATAGCAATTAGTTTTTAGTACTCTCTTCTTTTTTTTTTTAAATTCGCATTTTTCACGAAAAACTGACTATTTGTTACGTGGTGCAGCTCATTGTTACATTAACATAACGCAACTTCGACTGCAGCGGCAAAGGAAAGCAATTAATATGCTGATTGTCACAACAGGTTAAATAAAGCCTTAGTTCAGAGAGAACGTTCACCTCTTACTGCTTGTTTTGTCCAAATGATGAAGGTAGTTTGTTTCAAAGAAGCCAGCCCAATGATATGGAACATTTAAGCTATGTGACCGGAACTTCTTTTTTTGTTGTGCATTACCACTATGGAATATCCCTTTTTAATCCACACCCAGCAACCAATCAGAATCGAGTATCGACCCATACGATGGTATAAGCTAAAACACTTTTGTCAAAGTCTTTGTGTTTTCATGACAACAATTTTTACATCTCTAAATTTTCCACTTTGGGATTTGTGAACATTTCAATGTTTTTTTAAAATAAACTAATTACAGTCAATATTTTGTTTAGTCATGTTAGCAAATAACATTTTTGTAAAGAAAAGATTATCCTAAAAATGTATGAAGGAAGAGGTGGATAAAGAAACAGACTGGTGTTTCTGTCTTGTGCTCTTGTGATTCATGTTTTCTAGTAGACATTAGAACTCTTCCTCTGTTCCTTTTGGTTCTCAGTGTTCTGTCCCAATCTTTACCGTGAAGAATAAAGTGGACGTGAACATCATTCAGAAGTGTGGAATCTTTCCCACAGTGCGAGTTTCTACTGTTTGTTGGTTCTCTTTTTTTATTGTTACACAAATATATCTGCAGGCTCAAACTTAGACATATGAGAGTTCAAGAAATATAATTAATTAAGATGGAAGAAATATTAATTGAATTGGAGTAATATGACATTTAGTTAATTTGAGTTGTATAAACAATTATTGAGTTTTATAGACGTAAAAAATTAGGTTGAATAAAATTAACCCAATTAGTTGTTACCAATAGAAGTAATTCATTTAAGTTGGCAAAATTGGATAAGTTATATTACATATATGCGTCACAAGGAAAACTGAAATAAGATCAGAAACTCGTGCGTTTACGTTCTCTGTTCTTCTACTACAAGCAGAAACTCTTTCTTTTGATGATGCAGCTGTTACTTTTTTGATGGCATATAATCTTCATACGCCGTCATTAAAATCTCGTACTACGTCTCACTGAAGTGTAGCGCACTCGCTTGTTCTTCACGCGTTTCCATGCTGACTCCTGAAATCGGCAAACCATTGAGAATGTCTTTATGTACTTGACGTGCATGTGCATTAACCCAGGGTTACCAAGTCGAGCGTAACTACGCCAACTCATATCCGGTCTTTTGGAACCGACATACCCAGAGTAAGCAAGTTCAGGCGCATTTCAGCCAGAGTTCAGGCTTAAAGTCAGGGTAGTTCAAACATGCTTCCTGGAATACCCTCCGATCATCAGAAGCTTGGTTTTAGTCACTTGTTCAACCAAACTATTGTCAATACTCAAATTCAAGTAAAATGGTGCATTTAATAAATATTATTTTTACCAAAAACAATGCATTTTGTTTTAGATGTATTAAGAACCAATTTATTCAACTTAACCCAACTGGTAACTAAATTAAGTTGATTCTGTAGGGCTGTAATGAGCTCTGGGACAGTAGCAGATGCACAGAATAAAGTTGATTGATCTGCATATAACACCACTTCTGCATTTCTCACCTGATGGGACAGATCATTTACAAACACTGAAAATAAAATTGGATCCAAACAACTACCTTGTGGAATACCACATGACATAAACTTTGTCTCAGACAAGCATTGAAGAAGACTTTCTGTGTTCTGCCATTAAGATAATTTCTTATCAGTGAAAGAGACAACTGTGAAAATCCATAATATTTGAGCTTTGCCAACAGAATATCATGGTCTATTACATCAAAAGCAGCTATGAAATCTAAAAGTACAACACCCACATGTTTGTTATTATCCAAATGTGTTAACCTCTGGGGGGTATTCCAGGAAGCATGTTTAAACTAGCCTGACTTTAAGCCCGAACTCTGGCTGAAATCCGCCTGAACTTGCTTACTCGGGGTATGTCGGTTCCAAAAGACCGGATATGAGTTGGCGTAATTACGCTCGACTTGGTAACCCTGGGTTAATGCTCGTGCACAGCAGGTACATAAAGACATTCTCAATAGATCGCCAATTTCCGGAGTCACCATGGAAACGCGTGGATAAAAAAAGAGAGCGCTACACTTCAATGAGGCGTAGTCTGAGATTAATGACGGCGTATGAAGATTATACGTCCATCAGATTCAAGCGGCCGTCAAGGCTGGAGAGCTTTTTATCAATGGAATCTAAAGCGTCGCTGATTCCACTGCCTGGAGAGGAGGCAGCTCCGGGAGAACTTTCTGGTCGGACGCGTTTGGAGGAAGGAGTGGTGGTGTTGGTCTTCCCCATAACGACGGTATTGTAGCAGCCGTCTATATAATTCTCCAGGTCCTCCAGGCTGTCAAAAGGCTTATTCAACTTTTACAGATGTTAGTTTACCAGCTTAATTGATATGGCGGTAAAATGATATAATAATGAAATGTTTGTTCTGCTACTTACGCACCGCCAAGCTGAGTTGCCACACCGGTCTCGTTGAGTCTCGCGATACTACAGCATCTCTCGATACTACTCACCTGGAGTCTCTGGAGTTCAGCCAGCAGCAGGTGCGGGAGCTCGCAGCGGAGAATCAGGCCCTCAGAGAAAGTGTCAAGACCTTGAGCAGTGACACCGCTCGCCTTTCTGAGGAAAACCGCTCGATCAAGGAAACCCTCCTGGATCTTCAGTCGAGGAGCATGAGGGACAATCTGGTGATCGCGGGGGTTCCAGAGGAGGCAGGAGAAGACCCGGAGGCGACGGTGAAACGTTTCATGGAAGCCCACCTGAAGGTCCCCAAGGAGGAGGTGCAGAAGATCGCGTTCCAGAGGGTGCACCGGCTCGGAGGAAGAAGGTCCGACAACCAGCGTCCGCGACCGATTGTAGCCAAGTTTGACAACTACAAGCAAAAGGAGATGGTGAAGGGTCGCGGCCGGGAACTGAGGGGGACACATTTCAGTGTCAATGACCAGTTTCCGGTTGAGATCCTGCGGCGCCGAAAGATCCTTTTTCCTCTGAGGAAAAAACACCTTGCCAACGGGTCTAGAGCCGTGGTTTCTGTGGATAAACTCTTTGTAGATGGAAGGCTCTTCCGAGACCCAGAGATCACCCCCTGGCTTTGCTGAAGATCTGACATCCGAAAAAACAGCGGCTAAACGTGTTGAATGAATGAAACCGGCTCATCAATCATCCCACCTCCATCTCGTTGAAGCAGTTTAAGTTTTCACCCCTCTCATGTTTCTGTTGTTTTTCTTGTTATGTTTGTTTATTTCTGTTTTTCTTTACCTCTTTCTTCTTTTTAGTTTCCCCTCTCTCCCCCCCTCCTCATATGTAAATTATCCAAAGGCAACACGTCCCCCGGTAAGTTGGTTTTTATTTATGCACGGAACGGGCACGCGCGCGCAGACAAGCGCGCACACGGGCAAGCACACGCGAACCAGCACACACTCGCGGACATCCCGCAAACACCTCACATAAGCCCACATAGGACACATGCAACATGCAGCTCACACAGTCAGGAAACGCGCACGCACACAATCGCACAGTGTTTCTTCATCGATCAGCGGGCACGCGCACATGGACCGGCACACGCTCTATTTAGCCTTACATTCTCTTGGTCAGAGCAGTTATGAACAGTCTTAACATTGTTAGCTGGAATGTGCGTGGACTTGGCTCTGGACCAAAGAGATTGAAAGTGTTATGTCACCTGGATGATCTTAAAGCAGATATAGCCTTACTGCAGGAGACCCATTTATGTACACAATCTCAGGACCTCCTGTGCAGCTCAAAATTTCCAGTCATATATTCTTCTAGTTATAACTCCAAGCAAAGAGGAGTTGCTGTTTTGATTAATAAAAACGTTACATTTACTCATAAGGATACAGTTACTGACCCAGAAGGTAGATTTGTAATTATTAATATATCCATCCAGAATAAGGACTATTGCATAGCCAGCATCTATGGTCCGAATGTTGACGACTCTTCCTTCTTTCACAGATTCTTCACCTCACTCTCAGTTCACTCTGATTCCACAATCATTATAGGAGGAGACGTCAATCTGGTTCTGGACCCTGAACTTGACAGACTCAGCACAGCAGCAACCCAGCGCACATGGAGGTCTGCAAGTATTCTAAAACAGTACATGAATGATCTGGGTCTCTGCGACGCGTGGCGCTCATGTCATCCAAGCACTAAGGGGTTCACCTTTTTTTCTCCAGTTCACGGCTCACACTCCCGTTTAGACTATTTATTAATCAGTAACTCTCTTTTAAAAGAAATTAAAAGTTCCAACATTCATCCGATTATTATCAGTGATCATGCACCAGTCTCTGTAAATATTTCTAGGGAAATATCGACACCCTCAGGTACAACCTGGAGGTTTAATACGTCTCTGTTAAAAGACCAGGAATTTCTTGAATTCTTTAAAAAAGAGTGGGCAACCTTCCTAGAATTCAACAATACTCCAGACATCTCACCGTGCATTCTGTGGGAAACAGCAAAGGCAGTCATGAGAGGGAAAATCATTTCTTATTCAACGCACAAAAAACGCAAAGAGAAAGCAGATTTATTAGAATTAGAAAATAGAATCAAAACCCTGGAGACTGCTTATGCTGCTTCTGCACAGGAACACATTCTGGGAGATCTGAAAAATTTAAAGCTGCAGTTAAATGACATCATTAATAAACAAACACAATTTCAAATACAAAGGCTACGACTTGAAAGATTTGAAAACTCTAATAAATCTGGCAAATATCTGGCTAATCAGCTTAAAATTAATAGAGAAAAATCATCAATCACCTCTATTACGGACCAAACAGGAAATATCACTCATGACCCGGTCAAAATTAATAACGCATTTAAAAACTTTTATAAAAACTTGTACACACCACAGATCAATCCGTCAGAGCAAAGTATTGACTCATTTCTTAATAATGTAAACCTACCCAGGTTGAATGAAGATCAAATAACAAACTTAGACTCTCCGTTCTCGTTGTCTGAACTTCATGAAGCTCTGTTACTTATGCCTAATGGTAAAGCACCAGGGCCTGACGGCTTTCCTGCTGAGTTTTATAAAGAATTCTGGGAACAGCTGGCACCAACGTTTTATGAAACGGTCACATTTATCAATGAAAGCCAATCAATGCCACCTAACATGAACTCAGCCAACATAATTTTTCTTCTAAAACCAGACAAAGACCCCACGAGTCCTTCAAGCTATCGCCCCATTTCTTTAATTAATGCAGATGTAAAAATTATCTGCAAAGCACTAGCACAGAGAATAGAAAAAATCACTCCTCACATAATTGACTTTGACCAAACTGGATTTATCAAAGGCAGACACTCGGATGACAATCTCCGAAGACTTGTTAATATTATAGACTTTGCCACCATTAACAACCAGGAAATGACCATACTATCACTGGATGCTGAAAAAGCTTTTGACAGAGTAAACTGGAAGTTCCTTATTGCTGCCCTCCATAAGTTTGGTTTTGGAGAAGCATTCATCAAATGGATCAAAATATTATATCACAACCCCAATGCATCAGTTAGAACTAATAAACAGACTTCCAACAGGTTTTTTCTTGGAAGAGGAACCAGACAGGGTTGCCCACTCTCTCCTTCTCTTTTTGCTATATTTATTTAGCCTCTAGCTGCAGCAATAAGACAGAATGAGAGCATTAAAGGAATTAAAACCAAACACAGCCATCATAAAATTAGTCTCTATGCAGATGACATATTACTGTTTTTAAGTAATTTACATTCTGTAAATGAAACGGCAACAATCATTAATGAATTCTCCTCTATATCAGACTATTCCATTAATTGGAATAAGTCTGTTTTATTACCACTGAACAGTAATGCGGAGCAAAGACTCACGATACCAGTTAAATCAGGAAATATCAAATATCTAGGTATCAATTTTTCCCCCAAACTATCAGAACTGGTGCAGCTAAACTACACCCCATTACTGAAAAACATACAGGACGATCTAACACGCTGGACCAACCTGCCTCTGTCCCTTATGGGCAAGGTAGCCACGGTAAAAATGAAAATCTTACCCAAAGTTAATTATCTCTTTTCAATGATTCCCACACAACCGCCACTAAAATGGTTCAAAACATTAGACTCTTCCATATCAAGCTTTCTATGGAACAATAAACCTGCAAGAATTAGTCTAAAAACTTTAAAATCTGCAAAAAGATGTGGAGGATTAGAATTACCTAATTTCCACAAATACTTTCTTGCAAATAGATTACAATACATCTTAAAATGGTTAAAAAATAATCCAGAAACCAACTCATGGTTAGACTTGGAACAGGCGTTATGTGGAAAGATCAACCTGTCAGATCTTCCATTTATTAGCCAAACAGTTAAAAAACAGGATTGTTTCAAAAGTATTAATATAAACGCCACTTTAACAGCCTGGTGGGAATTTCTCAAAATATCAAAAGCATCAATTCAACCGTGCAAAATGACACCCATCTGGAACAACCCAGACATCCTCATAAACAAAAAAATGATCCACTTCCCAGCTTGGCAAGCAGGGGGCATAAAACATCTAGAGCATATAATTATTGATAGAAGATTCATAACTCCCCAGGAACTTCAAGACAAACATGGAATAAATAACTTCTTGGAATATCAGCAACTTAAATCAAGTATTACTAAAAAATTTAAATACAGAGACAGCGATTTAAAGCTACCAGATGTAGTTACCACTCTGATCAATTTCTCAATGAATAAAACTCTCTCCAAAATATACAAACTTTTATGTAATTTAGATAATAATATTTCACTTCCGACAACAAAATGGGATGCGGATTTGAGCATCAGCACAGATGAAAGCTTTTGGTCAGAACTTTGTCTAAACACCTTTAAACTGACAAAAAGTCCAAATCTGCAGCTAATCCATTTCAAAACCCTTCACAGAATTTACTACACTGGACAGAGGATGTTCAAGATGGGTCTCAGCAACTCAGACATTTGTCAGCACTGTGACAGTAATCTACCCGACAATTACATGCATGCACTGTGGTTCTGCACGCCTGTCCAGGCTCTCTGGCAGCAGGTATGTGCCGATCTATCAGTCTGGCTTAAG
>JAUDJI010001071.1:0-11651 GCA_037389245.1 Oryzias sinensis | reverse complement strand
AGCTTTGAACAACAAGCTTCTAAATCTACATTTTCAACAAACTATAAATGAGACTGAAGTGAATTCTTAATCTAAGTACATTTGTACATTTGTGTGTCTTATAAAGTAGAAATATGGTTTTGTGTAAATGAGGTTACAGCAGCATCACATGATCGTGTGATCTAGACTTTGACTGTTTTTATCTCCCAGCATTCACAGCTAACAGTGTGAGATCCGGTCTCAATGTCTTTTGGTCCTTTTTTGAAAGAAGCATTCTGATGTCAAGCTTTCTACATGTCAAGGACTTTATTGCAAAGACATTTGTTTTTTGTGAATTTCACACATTTGTAGATCGATTTTGTATTTGTTGTGAAGTAAAAAAGACTTTAACTTCTACAAATACCTTTGGGTTTGTTAACAGAAATCCCTTATTTTTATTTATTTTATTTTTTTTTTGGACATGAAGTAGATTATTACTTAGTTATGTTACTTAGTTAAGTAGTTATTTTGCCCCACTTGGAGGGGAAAGCATTAAATGGAGGAAACAATCATGGCTAGTGCAGCTGAGGCCCTCTGGCAGGAGCTGGAGCACCAGGGCCTGGAGTTAGCAGCTATGAACTGAGTCTGTCTTGAGGAAATTTTCGGCTCTAAAGTGAATTCAAACCCACACAGAAACAACTGGACAGACTCGGCTCTCAGCACTGACCTTAATGAAATAGAAAAAGACTTCTTGAGGGAACTGAAGCCTGATATGCCTAATGACATGACAAGGTAATAGAACTGTTTGACGATGGATTTTGTCTCCAAATCCCATTTTTTGATGAGTGAAATAAGTAACATTTCTCAATCTGACGCCCGTGTTTGCATCTCTCTGACAGAGTTTGAAGCCCCTCCTCCGCCTCTCCACCTGCTTTCCCTCTCTACCTGTTCACATCCTCTGCAGCTGAGAGTTGGTTTCCCCACGCTCCTCAGTGTGTCCTACACAGAGAGCGCAAAATACAGTGTTCATAGGTTGACACGATAGTCTGGGCGCTCCAGCGCCGCACACGGATGAAAGAGCCGGACGCAGGTTATAGCGGGGATAGAGCGGGTTAAGCAAATGAATGGAAGAAGGCGGCCCGCTGAGGAAATATTCAATATTGTACACATTTTATTATTAGTCTGAACTATCTTTTATTTAGAAAAATCTTTTATTTTGCTAAATCAGTCCAGTACGGAAAAAAACATCAACAAAAACTGTGTTGGACGGTTTTTGGCTGGGTCTGGCGGTTTTCAGATGACTTTTGGGCTGGAAAACTGTGACTCTTTGAAATGCCATGAAAAATGAACAAACTGAAATAAAATGTAATTATTATAAAATACTCATTAGTTGCCAAAGTCACAGGGAGCCACAACAGATGGATGAAAGAGCCACATGTGGCTCCGGAGCCATGGGTTGCAGACCCCTGCACTAGACAGTGCGCTGAACCTTTTTTCTTCAATGATTTGTGATCTTCACTGGTGTCCATGGATTACATGAATTCTTTCCACCTTTATCCACCTTTGTCATGGTAGGGAGAACACCTCAATGTAAGGGTGGGGTCATCTAAGATAGCACAAGGGTTAATAAATAAAATGTGGTGTTGTTGTGTATAAAATGCATATATTCTGCAACAGTATCAAAAAAGTAAAATAACGGATGGCCCGTTTGACACGGAAACTCTGGCGGTTGTTTCACCTTCATGAAGCAGAGTGGTTTGGCACAATGTTTCAGTGCATGTGTCAACTAGCGCAGATCATGTGGATGATGAGGTATGAAGCGCCAAATGCATTGTTGGGTCAAACCAGGGTTAAGATGTCACTTGTGTTTGAACAGTTGGGCACGCTGCTGCCTGTATATAATACAAATTATTCCCGAACCTTTCCCGACAAGTTCTATTGCTTCCCCTGTATTGGAATCGGCGTCATTTTATTGCACTTTACCATGGCTCCTGGTAAAAAAAAGTACATTGGCTCAGGATAGTTTCAACTCGGTTTCTCCTAATAAGACAATTCACTAATGTTATTTATAGGGAAAATACTTCTATCCACAAATGATGGCAAGGTTTGATTGTAGTAGATAGCTCAGTGGAACGCGCATGCCAGCCGTATATACCTGTAACAGGGAACAGCCAATCAAATTGTAGCTACTGCAACAAAGACAACCATTCAAATTGTAGCTTGTGTTACGCTGTCTGTGAAGAATAGTTAGAAACTGCCTTTAACTTTTATTACACTAATGGTTTAAACTTAATTCACTGGGCATGTATTGTCATCTCAAAATTGTATTACATTTGAAGAAAGCACAGCCAAACTATTGTTCTAACAGTTTCTTCTCATACTCCCTCTTTTCTGTGCATGTGTGATCTGCTGAGCAGGCCTCAGACTTATCTTCACTTTAGCCTTGGAGCTTCTCTCCAGCAGTAACCTGTGGGCGTGATTTTCACACGAGGTCCATCGGATGATCTTCTGAATATGCAAATGCAGGGTTTTTATACACCCCATCTCTGAGCTCGTTGGTTCGGACTTTGAATGCACCATGTTGATCTGTCTGTCCCCTTCGTGTTTGTGCGAAGTAAAACCTCCACAAAAGATAAGTATTATCTCTGAGTCATTATTCATTATTTCTGTGTGCAAGAAACTGACAGGGTTACAAACTAATACAATACAGTCCTTTCTAGAAAATCCAGTTTCTTCACATTTGGTCCTTTGAGCTGGCCGACGTGTGCCCTGGACATCGCTGGAACCCCTGGGGGGGGGGTTGTCGGAAACCGCGCGCGGTCTGAGATCACAGCCTCAGCATTGAAACATCCGCCTTCAGGATCGATGACCCTGCCCCTGGATCCAGTGGTGCCCTCGGAGACGTCGGACCCTCATCAAATAACGAGGTTCATTGCTTGAAGTGAGTATGCCACACAGAAAGTCTGTCCTCTCTTTACTTGTTAGGGTCTTATGTTGACTGTGTCTGGGTCCTTGTGTGTGCACGCCTCATCTCTCGGGGAGGGATATAGACACAGCTGCAGTCAAGGTGCTGCACGTGCACGTTGAATACAGAAGCGCTAGCAGCCAGACCGCTGCGGGTGCATGTGTCCTCCTTTGCAGGAGGAGAAAAAAGAGTGCAGCTTACGGAAGCTGTGTTCACCTTACCCCACGCGGTGGGAGGTTATATTAACGGCACGCGGTGTCGTCGGAATAGTAAAAAAATTAATACGCTCGCGGAGCGGACCACGCGGTGGGTGATGAGGTTATATTAACGGCACGCGGTGTCGTCGGAAGAGTAAAGAATTAATACCCTTGCGGAGTGGCCCACGCGGTGAGTGATGAGGTTATATGAACGGCACCCGGTGTCGTCAGAAGAGTAAAGAATAACTACGCTCGCGGAGCGGCCCACGCGGTGGGTGATGAGGTTATATTAACAACACGCGGTGTCGTCGGAAGAGTAAATAATAAATTCTCTCGCGGAGCGGTGTTCCCACGCGGTGGGACATGGAAGTTATTTTGACACGCGGTGTCATTGGTTTGACCCCTTGCGGAGGGAGAGAGAATAAACCAGCTTGCGGAGCTGTGGAGGAATTACCCACGCGGTGGGAATCAGAAGAAGTTGTTTTGACACGCGGTGTCCTTGGTTCGAACCCTCGCGGAGGGTTTGTGTGAAAACAGTGAAACGGAGCTTCACGGAAGCCGTCTGTGTGTACAAGCCTGTGTCCGAGTGAGCTTTCCTCGACAGATTGTGTGGTGTGTGCTCGCTTTGATTAATGCCTCGTTCTAAAACAAAATAGTGACTCAGTTGACAAATAATTACATTTCTTTTCTGATTCTCCAAGCTTTTTCTGCTGATTAGATTCAGTGCTGGAGAATCCATAAAACGGGTTACTTGGGTGGGAACTCTGGTTTGTGATTGAAATTGAGAAGCTGGTTCTCAGGACAGCCACATCCGCAAAGGGCCTAGCCTTTGTAGAGGCTTGGTGTGGTCGCTGAATTCCTGAGAACGTTGTAGCTGATCATCGATCATACACCTCAAAAACATGGGTGGGGCTCATTCACAAAATCTTCCCTTTTTTTAGTTCACTTTCCCCTACTCATGAAAAGTTTGATTGCAGCCTTCTGACCCCACTTCTCAGGTCCCTGCATTTCTGCTTGTAAATCAGGATTAACCCCTTAAAAGCATTCCTGAGGATCTCTGGTTCTCTAACTCGCCTTACATTTTTGTTACGGGGTAGAAGGGAAGTACCCAGGCGCAGAGAGGAGAGGAGGCAGGAGGTTGCAGGGGAACAGGGTTTTTAATAAGAAAACTAAAGATACAAAACCAAAACCACTGCAGACGGCAGGCTAGAAACTCGAAACACAGAACCAGGGAACAACACAATATGGACCAGCACAGGAGGAAGGGAAAGACAGGACTTAAATACATACAAGGCAACAAGACACAGGTGGAAACACTAAGGACTGATGCGGCAAGGTAAAACTCAAAACAACAACAAAACAGGAAACCCTACAAAATAAAACAGGAAGTGAAACTAAAACATCACAGAACAAAAAGGAACTGTGGCAGATGAGCCAAGGTGAGGAGGTTTGGCCATTATTCAGGACACACTACAATTGCTCCACGCAGGGCCACACAGCGCATGGCACCTCCGTCACTCCTCACTTCACTTCCTGTGACACTCCCTTTAAACGATAAGCCCCTCCCATGGGGTGTGGCCCTTAATTAACAGGCAGGTGGCACCACAGGTAGTCATTTTAAACATAAAATAAATAAATACCAACAATAAAATACGGTGTGGCCCCCCCTCGTCATCTGACGATGCCACACCGTCACATCATCCCCCCTCCTCTGAGGGATTGACGATGTGCGGCAATCCCCTCAGCTAAGGATGGGTACCGTGCCCCGGTATTGAACCAGCCCCGGGGCCGCATTCTTCAAGACCGCAGTATCGTTAAACATCTGACCTTAACGGTTCTGCTATCGGTACTGGAGAAGTTACTTTTTCTTTTTTTGTGTCCCACAAAATATAAGCGTTATCTGCCATATTTAACTCACCAAGTCAGTCAATTTTCCGTTAATTAATGATGATATCAATTTCGGTATTGTCGTTGAAGCGTAGAACTCTGTCTGTCTATTTGTTTGCACGGGGGGCGGGGCTGTTTGCAGACAGAACGCGCCGCGCGCGCACACACACAAGACAAGGCAGCGCACACACAGTCAGTGGCGATCTTGTAGGGGACACGTGAGCGACCTAGACTAAGATCTAACGTTTCTGCGTAAAAATTATTAAGTTTGCCCACCATGCTGTCACCTTACTGCTACGATGACCGTATGTTGCGCTGTTTGTGCAGAACAGGCTGGGGCAGCGGGAGGGGGGTGGGGGGGCGTTGCACGCGGAGCATACAACAAACAGGTAGAGAGGCGGGGCTTAGACTCACCGCTTATGATTCCAGACCCGTGACAAACTATCAGCTGCTTCCTAATACTTAATAATAATTAATAACTAATGATAGTTTTCATCCGTAAAATTAAATGGAGTTGGCAAAATAGAAAGGAGTCTGCATCAAAGTGAATTTGTTTCCATCATTTAACTTAATTTAACTCTGGTGTTTGACAGACAGAAAAGTCTATTCAAGGTTGTGGAAAATGGACAAAAGATCAAATGAAACATCACACTCATAAATAATAAAAACAATTAGATTAAATAATTAAATAAACATCCTGTCTGGAACATTCTCATGTATAAAGTAAAATGTTTTGTTAAAAAAAAACAATGTTGTTGCATAGTGAGGAAATAAAACACTTTATGTTCTTAATTTGTTATTTATTTATTTTTTTTTCGTCCTCAAAAAGTATTGATAAGAGTACCGATAAGAGTACCGGATCGATAAGCAGTATCGATAAGAGTAGTAGTATCGTTAAAACCTTAACAATACCCATCCCTACCCTCAGCAGTCCGGCGCCGCACATTCCCCACGCCGATCCGCCAGAGACGCGTCCTCGCGTCGGAAGAATGCACGGGCTGCAGCTGCTCCACGACGGCGACCCCTCCGATCCGCTCCTCGGTGCGCCACTCTGGTCGT
Organism: Oryzias sinensis; assembly: GCA_037389245.1. Classification (NCBI taxonomy): domain Eukaryota; kingdom Metazoa; phylum Chordata; class Actinopteri; order Beloniformes; family Adrianichthyidae; genus Oryzias; species Oryzias sinensis. The sequence goes on along the minus strand of JAUDJI010001071.1, from coordinate 5,585 downwards.
TCCCAGCCCCGGCAAAGGCCCTTCCATTGGCCACACGCCCCCGCTGGTCTCCTCCCGGATGGCACCTTAGCTGATCGGAGCCGCCGACAGCAAGTTCATTGCGAGATGTTACGCCTCTCCCGGAGCACTCCGCTGACGGCTTGGTAGACGTCGGTCCGCCCCCTGTCCATCACCGCGCAGGTCTCCAATGCCTGCGTAGGCGGCAGTGGAACCGGGCGGTATGCCCGTCCCGCCTCCGGCCGTCTTCGTACTCCGGCGGTCCGCCCTTGCTGTCAGTGAGGTCCGCCGCTCATCATGGGCGCTGAGCTGGACGCCGCAGTTCTCTCCGGGCCCCTGGCCAGGCCTGAAGCACCGCCAATGCCACCCGGATCCACCCCCTCTTCCTCAGAGGATGGAGTCCCTGGAACGGAGCTGTGTTTGCTGATCTTCCTCACCCCCTCTGCGTCCTCACCGTTTTGTGGCCCCTCTGCAACCCCACTTCTGACACCATATGTGGCAGGGTCCCACCGAGAAAAGTTGCAGAGGAGCCAAGGTGAGGAGGTTTGGCCTTTATTCAGGACACACTACAATTGCTCCACGCAGGGCCACACAGCGCATGGCACCTCCGTCACTCCTCACTTCACTTCCTGTGACACTCCCTTTTAACGATAAGCCCCTCCCATGGGGTGTGGCCCTTAATTAACAGGCAAGTGGCACCACAGGTAGTCATTTTAAACATAAAATAAATATATACCAACAATAAAATACGGTGTGGCCCCCCCTCGTCATCTGACGATGCCACACCGTCACAGGAACCAAACCACAAGGGCAAAGAAACAGAAACCGTAATATAACCCCCTCCTCAAGGAACCGCACCGAGGTTCCACCTACAGTCCAGGAGGATGGGCCCGAAAGGCCAACATAAGGGCCAACATAGTCTGGAGGACGGCCGGGAGGCCGCGCAGTCCGGCGTGGACGGTCAGGAGGACGGCCCGGAGACCGCTCTGTCCGGCGAGGCGGGTTTGGAGGGCGGCTGGAAGGCAGCGCCGTCTGGCATTGACAATTTGACCAGCAAACGGCTGGCGGCTCGGGGTCCGCGGCAGGCGGCTCGGGCTCAGGGTCCGCGGCAGGCGGCTCGGGGTCCGCGGCAGGCGGCTCGGGTTCGGGGTCTGCGGCAGGCGGCTCGGGTTCAGGGTCCGCGGCAGGCGGCTCGGGTTCAGGATCTGTAAGGGTGGCTCGGGCTCGGGGTCCGCGGCAGGCGGCTCGTGCTCGGGGTCCGCGACACGGCTCGTGCTCGGGGTCCGTGGCAGGCGGCTCAGGTTCAGGGTCCGCGGCAGGCAGCTCGGGTTCAGGGTCCACGGCAGGCAGCTCGGGTTCAGGGTATGCGGCAGGCGGCTCGGGTTCGGGGTCTGCGGCAGGCTGCTCAGGTTCAGGGTCCGCGGCTGGTGGCTCGGGGTCCGCGGTAGGCGTCTCGGGCTCGTGGTCCGCGGCAGGCGGCTCAGGGTCCGCGGCAGGGGGCTCGTGGTCCGCGGCAGGCGGCTCAGGCTCCGTGGTAGGCGGCTCAGGTTCCGGGTCCAAGGCAGGCGGCTCGGGGTCCGCGGCAGGCGGGTCGGGTTCAGGGTCCGCGGCAGGGGTCTCGTGGTCCGCGGCAGGCGGCTCAGGGTCCACGGCAGGGGGCTCGGGGTCCGCGGCTCAGGCTCCGCGGTAGGCGGCTCGGGTTCCGGGTCCATGGCAGGCGGCTCGGGGTCCGCGGCAGGCGGCTCGGGGTCCGCGGCAGGTGGCTCGGGGTCTGGAACCGGTGGCTCGGGCTCAGGGTCCGCGGCAGGAACGGGAGGGGTGGCGTCTGACAACCTCCATGGAGCCGGTACGGGTCATGGAGTGCCCGGAACCCTCCTGGGAGCGGGAACGGGAGAAGTTGCGTCCAGCAACCTCCTTGGAGCAGGAACAGATCGTGGAGCGTCCGGAACCATCCTGGGAGCGGGAACGGGTCGAGGTGGGTCCGGCATCCTCCTCAGAGCAGGAACGGGTCGTGGTGGGTCCGGCACCCTCCTGGACGCAGGACCGGGTTGTGGTGCTTCCAGGTCCACCTCCGGAACCAAGAAGGGTAGTTGAGAAGGGCGGCGGCGACGACGGCGGCCCCCTCTTACAGCCAGAAGACTCCCGTCAAAAACGGCGCCGGGAGATCATTAACGATCTTTAAAAGAGCCGTCTCTGTACTATGGCTTTTCCTAAAACCAGACTGATATTTTTCTAAAAATTTTTGTGCATTTAAAAACTCATGCAGTTGAGTAGCGACACTTTTTTCTATTATTTTACTTAAAAATGGTAAGTTGGATACGGGTCTATAGTTATCCAGATTTTTTGGATCTAATTGACTCTTCTTCAGAAGGGGCCTCACCACCGGCGTCTTACAGGCAGAGGGGAAGACCCCCGTCTGAAGAGAGCAATTTACTATATTTAAAAGCTCTGACTCAAAGAATCCATAAAATGTTTTAAAAAGTGAAGTGGGAATGGGATCTAAAAGGCAGGTTGTAGTGTTTACTTGGGATACAACTCGACCAAGCATCTCCGCATCAACCAGGAAGATAAGTTTTGTCTCTGAGTCATTATTCATTAATTCTGTGTGCAAGAAACTGACGGGGTTATACAACTAATACAATACAGTCCTTTCTAGAAAATCCAGTTTCTTCACACTGTCCAAGGTGACAAATCCTTTGGTACCGAGTTTGAACCACAGTTAGAGTGAAGTCAGTCAGAAGTTATGGAAAATGCATAATAAATGTTATTTTTGTTAAGCTGAAAGTTATTTTTCATCATTTTGTTTTCTACTTCTATCCTGTCTTTGCTTGTGCCAAATAACAGTCATGATCTGTTGCTCAACACGCAATAAATAAATAAACAGGATGCAATACAAAATGTATCGAAATGTTCAATTTACAATTAAAGGGCATAGGGATTTACACATGCAAAAAATGAATACAAGTACTATAAAGATGTAAAATGAATTGAGTATGTTTTAAATATATTTGTTTTTCTATCACAACTAAACAATTCACGAAAAGAAATGTACGAAAACCGTATTCACAAAATAGATTTCACAAACTAAGTTACAAATATTTTCACAATGACGGATAACATTTGTAGTCTTTAAATCTAATCCTGGGGCTGGTAAGGCCTACTGCATAGATCTGATGTACTTTTTGGGCGCTGTAGAAGTATTTTACATCCCCAGACTGAAAAATAAATGAATAGAAGACCCATCCCTGAGGTAACGAGGCTGCCCTCAAACAAGACAGTTGTGTGTCATCTTTTTTCCAGGTTTCTGCTGTTGTTGCTGCATCCCTACAATCTCCACCATTTTTTCAACGTCAGACTTATATAACCCTTGTGCTATCTTAGATGACCCCACCCTTCCATTGACGTGTTCTCCCTACCATGACAAAGGTGGATAAAGGTGGAAAGATTTCATGTAATCCATGGTCACCAGTGAAGATCACAAATCATTGAAGAAAAAAGGTTCAGAGCACTGTCTAGTGCAGGGGTGTCAAACTCATTTTCACTGAGGGCCACATCAGCATAGTGGTATCCTCAAAGGGCCAGATATAACTTATACATGTAACTAAATGTAATAAAAAATAAATGTAACTACTAATGTTAAATAACTCATTTATTTACTTATTATAACTTTTAAAGTGACAATTACAGTTGCATAGAAAACATGTGTTTGCTTGTTACTTTACCATAAATCCTTTCAAATTTTATCCGCTTATTAAAACCCACATAACTCCATTAATGAAGGACGAACTGTCCAAGTGAATAAAGAAGAATAACATAAAACTGAGCTAGAAAGAACATGTATGACACGTGTTACATTTTACATGAAAAGGCTGCACACCGCCCTGCATCCAACTGATGGTTTGATGACAACAATCTGTCTGCATAAGACACATAATACCTGCAAACATTGAATAATGACAGCGGCTACTGATAAATAATATGTAATCAACTAAAGCAGTGGTTCCCAAACTTTTTCTGCAGGGCCCCCCTTTCTGAAGATTAGAATATTATCGAGCCCCCCCACACTGACACAAACATACAAATCCTTTGTTTCTAAACTCCACTTGACTTTACTTAACATTGTAAGTCATACAAAATGGCAACTTCTTCCTGAACACTGAACAAAACTAAAAAAAAGACATATCACCTCTACAATTATTAAAAGCGACACTGCATCATGTATCATAAAATTTTACCATGTAATGGTGTTCATGGCTTTCAACACATCTTCTTATAAACTCCATTCCTGCATGAAAGTGGCCTTTTACACTTTACCTGCTCTCTAAAGAAAATAAAATCCTGAACATTTAACTCTGCAAATCTGCACCTTTAATGTCCACACCTTTTCAGTGACTGGTGTGGGCTTGCTTCATGCTGCAGATCTTCTCAAATCAGGGCTACAGCTGTGAGACTGCTTAGTTCATTTTCAATGTCCAGCTTTGATCTGTATTTAGTCTTGATGGAGGCCACAGCATAAAAACCCTCATGTCTCACATAGGTAAGACGTGGCCAATGGAAGGAGTTTGGCCAGAGCTCTTTTGCCTAGCAGTGGGAAATCTTTCTCCACTCCAATCCAAAATGCAGCTAGTGTCTTAGACTGAAACTCCAGCCTCATTGTTGAATCAGAGGTGACATCAATGAACTGTTCATTCTCTGTAGTGCTGAATTCGGCCGGTGGTGTTGCACTGAAGGGGTCATATATCCAGTCATATTGTGTTGGATCCTGCACTGGGAAGTACCTCTGGAAATGCTTTTGAAGGACAGAGATGTGAGCTTTTATACATGGGATCACTGTGTTCTGCAGCTTGTTGACCTCAATGAATGACTTCAGGTTCTCAAACGAGTCTATATTTCCCTCTGTAAATCGCTGCTCCCACATCTCAAGCTTTCTTGTGAATGATGTTATTTTATCTGAAAGATGTGGAAGGTGTGTATTGCTGCCCTGCATCTGCAGATTTAGCTCATTGAGTTTTTGAAACATGTCACTGAGGTACGCAAGTTTCATGAGGAACTTGTTGTTAAACTTGTGGGCAAGTTCATTTTCCTCCTCCTCCAAAAAGATGTGGATCTCATCGCGCAGTTCAAAGACCTGGATAAAACCTTTCCACGTGACAGCCATCGGGACTCGCTGTGAAACAGAACAGCTGTGTGGTCGGAGCCCATTTCCTCACACAGTGCAGAGAAAATACGTGCTTTGACAGGTCGTGTTTTAATGTAGTTCACTGTAGTGATGACATCCGTCATAACATCGTGCAGGTCGGGACTCAGCTGTTTAGATGCCAGCGCCTCTCTGTGTATCATACAGTGTGTCCACTGCACGTTAGGGGAGAAGCGCTTGATGAGCGCTTGCAGCCCCCCTCTTCTCCCAGCCATGGCCTGAGCCCCGTCTGTGCAGATCCCCACACAGTCCTCCCATTTCAGATCGGCCTCTCTCAAGTAAGTGTCAATTATTTTAAACAGTTCGTCTGCAGTGGCTCTGCTGATCACTTGTTTGCAGAAAAGCTGTTACGGCCCCCGACAGGCAAACCTGTCCCAGTCTAGGGGTAAAT
>JAUDJI010001070.1:0-11653 GCA_037389245.1 Oryzias sinensis | reverse complement strand
AGGGTAGTACATCTCGAGTACCAGGAATGAGCAGTCCTGATTGTATTCTGGGCTGTAAACTGAGCTCAGCTGCTCTTCCAAGCAGCCTTTTAGTTTGTTGCTTGCAAATAATGTGGGGGATTCCCACATTCCCACATTCTCTGACAGAAGAAGTTCAGAAACAATGAAGGTGACTTACAAATGCTTTCACTTTTGCTTGATGTTTTGGTAAATCCCCGGATTTCCACAAGGACATTGAACATTTGCAGGCGAACAATTTTCCTGTATCAGTTTGTATTCAGCCCATGACCTGACATGGATAAAAAAAATTACAAATTCCTTCCCACGAAATAAATGTGACATTGACACTCCACGTATTTTCAAAATAAACTTAAATGCTATTTACTGTAAATAAGACAACTGTTTTAAAGCAATTATATACAAATGTATAGTTTGAGGCGTATCGAAATTGCCATATTTTTCAAAACTCCAATAGAAACCCATTTTTTTAATTTAATGAGTCATGTGACCAACAACTCTGCACAGGTAGACAGTTTGCATCCATTTTCTTAACCCGCTGGGGCTACGGGATTGCCAGAGACTGTCCAGGCTACTGTTGGGCAAAGAAGGTACACTCGCTGGACGCGTTACCAGCCCAGTGCAGGACCCATGGGCCTCTTGTGATTCAGAAATACCTATGCAAGAAATAGAAAAGGCTTTAGGTTGTCTGTCCAGGATAAAGCTCCAGGATGTGGATGACTAGTAATTTTATAAGTTCTTCTGTGAGCAAATCAAAGCTTTTATTTTTGAAACTTTTAAAGAAGTAATTATAAATAGATCTGTGACACATACAATGAAAGAGGGTGTAATCACCCTTTTTGCCAACCTGGACAAAAACCCAACATATCTTGATAATTTAAGGCCTATCACCCTTTTAAACATCGATTATAAACTTCTAACTCATAAACTTGCAAACAGACTCAAATCAGGTTTGACCAAAATAATCTCTGAAACTCAGTCTGGTTTTATTTAAGGTCGTTCAATTCACAGTAACTTATGCCTTGTTCTTGATCTGATTGACTATGTATATCTTATAGATACGGAAGGCTTTATTCTATTTTTAGACTTTGATATGATTGAGCATAATTGTAAAATAGTTGAAACCTTTTCTTATGATACTGTTAGCTATGTTTGTTAACCCCTACAGTCAAATACCTTGGAATGCATTTAACTAAAGACCAAAAAAACCTGGAAAAACGCAATATTTATAATATCACTTTAATAATATCACTTTACCGCTCTTCTAAATTAATGGGTATAAAAAGTTCTATTCATTTTTTATAGGATTTTCCTCACCTAAATTGAAAGAATTGCAAGATTTTTATATCCAACCTATTCTACATGTGTCCCTGAACAAGCTGTTAAATCTATTATTTAAATCAATTTTAACTTCATATGGAAGAGAAAAAAGCACTATATTAAACAAGGTTATTTAACTAAAAAATAAGAAGATGGAGGCCTACAAGCTATGGAATTAGAGTGATTGTTGCCCTTAGGTGTGAATGTGTGAGTGATTGTGTGGCCCTGCTACAGTAAAACCTTAAAGATGAAAAACAACAACTCTTGTGTCATATTTGATAATTAAGGAGAAGATTGATCTGTGTTTTTCCAGAAGCTCAAAGTGCTTACAATGTGTCCATTATTCCCATTATTCACTCCTCATTCATACTTGGTGATGGTAGCTACTGATGTAGCCACAGCTGCCCTGGGGCAGACTGACAGAGGCATGGCTGCCAGTATGCACCTACGACCTGCTCAACTGGCTGAGCCAATACATATTTGTCCAAATATTCGGGTGGCATTCTAACAAATACATTTTTATTTTCTGAGCCTTTATTGTGAAGGTGTTATATCAGGGGGCATTGATAGATCTCAAACATTTTCTTGGAAGACAATTAACCATTAACAATGGGGCGGCCGTGGTGCAGCGGTAGGGCTGAACCCCACCTTGCCTCTGGTGGGAGGTTGGCGCCAGTGTTCGGCAGCGGTGCCGCCGCAAGTGTGTGAATCTGTGTGTGAATGTGTGTGTGCATGGGTGAATGGGATTGTGACTGTAAAGCGCTTTGGGCCTTCGAAATACGAAATTCATTTTACAGACCTCCTTGTAGGACCACTCCTTATCACAGCCACTCATCCCACAAATAAACCGGGTCTCCCCCTGCACAGAAACATCAATGACAACCAGTTTTATAAATCAAATGACAAACTACATTTTAGCCTAAATGTTTTCTGTTTTCTATGATGGGAAGTGTGTATAAAACAGAATTCAGATGTTTCTTATCAATTTGAAGATGGAAGATGATCCCAAACCTTTTCAAGGAGCAAGCGGCACCAGTTGGTGAGAGACATGGGAGTCACAGCATGACCACAGGACATCTCTGCTCTAGGAGACGCAAATTCTTCACAGAGAACTGAAACAAAACAATCACACAAGATGCAAAAAAGCAAAGCTTTCCTACAAGCATTCACTGCTTTAACAGCAGAAAAAAAAGAAAAGTAGGTGAAAGAAATGAGTTACTTACAGTCTAATTCATCCTCTCTATCCACAAATTTAAATGTTTTATCCTTCAGATTATAAACCTTTTCCATTTTACTTATTTTGTTGCCACCCATTGTGCTGAAAATTGTTTTCCAAAATCCCTTCAGCTAAGAAATAAACTGTTTGGTTTCGTTAAGCTTTGTCTTTTTCCACTTGTGAAAACAGTGAAACAAATCAGTTTCATATCAAAATGATTGATGTATCATTTGTATTCTGGACTGTCAACTGAGCTTAGCTGCTCTTCTAAGCAGACTTTTAGTTTGTTGCTTGCAAATAATGTGGGTGATTCCCGAACCAACGCACAGGCGCAGTGAATTCTTGTTTATGTTATTGCTCATGGTAAAAAAGGTGGAGCCTAAAGCAAACCAAAAATATTGCCATACTTAGTGTAATGATCACAATCTTTCTTTTCTGACAGAAGAAGTTCAGAAACAATGAAGGTGAGGAACAAGTACTTTCAGTTTTGTTTGGTGATCTGGTAAATCTCTGGGATTCCCACAAGGACATTAAAATATTGACATGTGGCCAATTTCCCTGTTTCACTTTGGTTTATTTTGAAAAACAAAATCTATAGTCATGTGATCAGAAAAAGAAAAAAAGAAATATTTCAGCACCATGGAGACACTGTATAAAATTCTTTTTTTTACTATTCTTTTTTCTTAACTTCCCAGCGCATTCATTTATGAATTTGACTCATTTGAAATACTTTAAGTCTGGATGTGTTATAAAGGGGACGTCCTGGCCTTTTCAATAATATCACCTGTTTTTGGGTGAGATAAGAAATTTGTTTTTCAACCAGTTGTTCTGCAGAAAAATTAAATTGAGACCACAGCAAAAGTCCAAAAAAGAAATAGTATGTTTTTAAGAAATCTGTTTTTTTAACTAAGACTGTCATTTAGGTTTTTAGTTATGAACATCAGGAAACATAAACTCTGTTTAGTGTTTTGTTAAATGCTAGAACACTAGTCAGTTTTTGAATGTATGGAAGATTTGAGGTGGGTTTTTGTAAATTAGTCAGCTTGTTTATTCTTTTTTTTTATGTGTGATTTATTTATAAATTTTTCAAAATAAGAAAACACAAACAAACAAACAAACAATTCAAAACCACAATTACAAATAAAATGAAATAAAACAAAATAAAATAAAATAAAAAAGTACACAAATGAATAAACAAAATCTTACAAACAATAAAACAATATACTGTGCTACCAATCTGGAAACAGCAGAGACACTGCACAACTCACAACTATTAATGTACCCGAAAGTTCACTGGGTCGTTTCCAAGGTCAAGGACATCACATGCTCCAGGAAAGGTGACCAAATTTCAGAGAATCTACATGTAGTACCATTTAAACAATGTCTGATTTTTTCCAGCTTAATAAAAGAAAGAGAGTATTTTATCCACTTTGAGTGAGTGGGTGGGCGAAGGTCTTTCCAGTGCATCAAGATAGTCCGACGGGCAAGCAATGTCAGAAAGGCAATAAGGTCCTCTAACCAAGGAGGGAGAGAGTGATTGTCCGGAAGAATACCAAAAAGGGCTGTCATTGGGGAACGGTGTACTTTGACGTTACAGACAGAGGATAAAGAATCAAATACAGAAGTCAGAAATACAGAGTCCCAGAAGTCAGAAAGCGACGGGCATGTCAAAAACATATGAGTAAGATTTGCAGGGCCTAGATTACATTTTACACAGTTAGGATCAGTGCCAGGAAAAACTCTGGCAAGTCTGCTTCTAGACCAATGAGCTCTATGAACCACCTTACATTGAATGATACAGTGCCGGGCGCATATTGATGAGGAGTGAATTCGCCCTAGCACAGATCTCCACTGATCATCATTTATGTCTACATGAAGCTCTTCTGACCAAGTCGCACGTAGATGGTCAGATGACGAAGCAAGGGTGGATAGTAAAAGGCTATAAATTTTTGATATTGTACCCTTCAGAGAGGGGTTGATCCCCATGAGAGTGTCAATCATAGTGGCTGTTGGGGTACTGGAAGGGTCAGGGAAATGACGACAGATAAAATGACGAGCCTGCAGATACCTAAAGAAATGAGTGTTGGGCAGATTAAAGTTTTTAGCTAATAACTCAAACGGAGCTAAAGTTCCATCTATGTAAAAGTCTTTTACTGAAACTAAGCCACGACTTCTCCACAGGGCAAAGGTCTTATCTGTAGATGATGGAGGAAACAAAGGGTTAAGATGGAGTGGGGACATATGTGTCATGATTCGAATTTGTTGTCCTTGTTCTGTCTTGTTTCTGTTTCCTGTTTTATTTTGAAAGTCTCCTGTCTTGTCTGTTTTCTTGAGTTTTACTTCCTTTGGTCCCCATCAGCCCTGATCGTGTCCACCTGTGTCTTGTCTGCCCTGTCTGTATTTAAGTCTTGTCTCTGCCTTCCTCCTGTGTTGGTCCATTAGTTTTCCTGTCTGATGTTCTTGTCATGCCATGCCTTGTCCCATGTTTCTCGCCACGCCATGCCACAGTAAGTTTTAGTTTTGTTTTGTCATCCTGCTCGGCAGCGCCTTTTGTTTGTTTTTTTGTGATTAAACCCCTTGTCCCTGAACTGAGTCCTCCGCCTCTGCATCTGGGTCCATCCGGCTCTCGAGCCACCCCCATCACATGACAATATGAGAGATTTTTTGAATTCCAAGGTGCTGTTTAAGTTGAGTCCATTAAACAATGCTTAACTATGATGTTATCGGTATAAGATGTGAGAGAAAATTTAACAGGCAGACACAGAAGAGAGAATAAAGTAGCAGAGGCAAAAGTACAAGATGATTCCTCTATTAGTGACCAGACTGGCTTAACAATGTGACTATGACACCAAAATAATATTGTTCGGATATTTGCAGCCCAATAATAAAATAAAAAGTTTGGTAAGGAGAGGCCACCATTATCTTTGCTTTTCTGTAATATGGTTTTTCTCATCCTTGGAGGCTTTTTTCCCCATAGAAATTGGGCAATAGAGTTGTCAAGGGACCTGAAAAATTGATTTGGGATAAATACTGGTAGGCATTGAAAAAAATAAAGAAATTTAGGCAGCACATTCATTTTAATGCAGCTTATTCTGCCTGCAAGGGATAATGACAGCATAGACCAGCGCTGTAAGTCACAATTAATTTGATCCAGTAATGGGATAAAGTTGGTTTTGAAAAGATCAGAAAATTCCTTAGTCACTTGAATGCCTAGATACCTAATGACAGATGGAGAGATTTTAAAAGGTAAGTCTGAGGGGGGGTAGGCCATAGCCTCCGGATTGATGGGAAAAAGTTCACTTTTATTTAGGTTTAATTTGTAGCCAGAGATCTGACCAAACTCCCGCAGCAGAGCTAAAACTGGTGGCATGGAGACAGTTGGATCTGAAATAAATAATAAAAGGTCATCTGCATATAAGGCTACTTTATGATCTACACCGCCCCTCAAGATACCACACATAGAGCTAGTTCTAATGGCCGCCGCAAGTGGTTCAATGGCTAGCTTGTTTATTCTTTGAATTAATTTTCATTTTCACCTAAATCCCACTTTGAACAGTTAAAAAAATGTAAAGTTAAAAAACATTGTCCCATCAATCCATGTTTCTTTTAACCTCAAAAATGTTCTCACTCTGGTCGAATCCAGAAGTGAAACAAAAAACGTAACAGGTTATTTAGGGGGATTCAGATCTGAACTGTCAGATTGGGAAAGTCTTAAAATAGATTTCAAACTTCTGGACAATTCGAGTGGATCAATGAAAAGCAGAAAAAGCCTAAATGTTCTTTGATACCCACTGAGACGAAAAACCAAACAAACAATCAAGTCATAGATTTTCATAGTTCAGTGTTCATAATCTTTTCATACAAAGCATTTATTTTCTGTAAGCAACATGATTGTGAGAATGTTCAATGGTCAGATTAAACTTAACATTTAATTAATTGACAAGAACATGACAAAAACCACGGGAGCAACACAAAGAGCAACAGAGCAAAGGACCTGAGACTGAAGAACTGAAAACCAGAAACTTGGATACAGCTGTGGATGATTAACCAGAATCTGGTTAGCCCAATAGGAAAAATAAAACATGGCAAAAACCCAAAATGTCACAAAAATCCAAAAGCAGAACCCTCACTGTACCCCACCCCAAAAGGGAAGATCACAGATTCCAGAACCAAACACACTTTGGAGGAAGGGGATCTGGAGTAAACCCAAAACAAAAAATAAACAGTTAGAGTTCCTGCAGTGAAACAGATGTGAGGGTTATCAGAGGACCCATCCTCAGAGGAGCAGTCCCTACAGCTCTTCCCAGGAACAGGAAACATGAAGGGGAGCAGCCCTGGTGGATCTCCTCTGGAACAGTCTTGAAGACAAGCAGCCCCAGCGACCCTCCAACGTGATAGGGAACATGAAGGAGTGGTTCAAGTAACCCTCCTCAGATACAGATGCATGAAGAGGAGCGGCCCCCAGTGACCCTCCACAGGAATAGGAAACTTGGAGGAGGGTCCCGGCAATCCCCCTCAGGAACAGATTAGGTGGATGTGGAACAGCAGGATTCAACGGCTGCAAGAAAACCCATCTGACGCGGACTGCAGTGGCAGAAAACGCTGCCTCTGTAACAAAAACTCTCCGACTGGGTCCAAGGTGGTCAGATGATTGTGTCATGAACTGCTGATGAAGGACCCATAATAGAGGGAACCAGGCTTGGAGACAGAAACTTAACATTTAATAAACTGACCTGAACATGACAAAAACCCATGGGAGCAACAAACAAACAAAAAAAGGGTTGACAAAGAAGAGCACTGAAAAACCAAAAACTATATACATAATTAACTAAATGAAGTGTGGATGAACAACCAGAACCTGGTGAGACCAACATGGAAAACAAATATTGAGGAAAAAAACATAACAGAAATCCAAAGGTAGAACCCTCACAGCTTTCAAGGAGTAATTCATTTTTCCCAGTTATTATTTTTCTGTTGTCTACGATAATTTTGAAAAAATCAGAACAAAAAAAGTTGTTAATTATTTTTCCTGCTCTAAAAAGTCAGTAAATCACAAATAAAGTTACATTTAGTTAATACTATTTTCATTTAGTTCTCAGGGGGATTTAGTGTTTTCAAGTTTTTCTTCATTTTATCTTACATAGAAATTGGAGTTTTCACATTACAGATGATGTTTCAGGAGCTGCTGGTGGCAGCAGAACCTGGTTGTAGGGTCAAAAAAATATTTTGTTAAACTTTGAATATATGGGATGCTTTTAATCTTTGTTGTTTGGTAGCTTTTGATTCAAAAGCTTTCATAACACTCAATATTAGTTCTTTGCTAGAATCCAGGTAAATTATACAACACAATACCTCTAAACAAGAAGTAAATAGCCCGGATAAAAGACAAGCTTGGAAGGGATTCTGGCGAAAACATCTCTGCCAAACCAAATGTGCAAATCATTGAAAGCTAATTCCCTGTGGTGACCTATTACTGGATATGCTCAAAAGGTGAACAACAGCATTTTGTTGAAAATCAACTTGTAATTTCAGTAGCAATTAGTAGTAATGCAGTAATTTGATGGGTCTGCATAGGGGATCAGGAAGAGCCGGTAATCGTGGTCTCTCAGTGTCTGAGTCCTCCTCCGTGGACGGTCACCACCATCTGGATCAGAGCCTTGGGTTTGAGTCCGTATTCTCCCAGAGGTTTGGAGTCTGAATCCAGCCGTTTGCCCCCGTATGTCAGTACGCTATCTGGAGTCATGTGAGCTGTGTTCAAAACATGAGCAAAAAAATATGATAAAATAAACATTCACTTTCAATTAATTTCTATTCAAGCAGCCAAATAATTACAACTTGTTTGTGGGCTCTGCAGTAACTCTACAAAAGTCAAATCAGTTAATGTTATGAAGAAGTAAAAAAAAATCTTAGAACTTAATAAAAAAGAGATTTAATCAAATCTACAGGTTGTCGGGAAATGAAACTGTACCTGGATTGCCGGGAACTCTTTGTATTTTATCCTTTAAGTCGTGGACAGTCATTTTTTCCATATCGTCCTCAGACTCTGCCAAGTCCACCGGTACCTCCACACCATCAAAACTCCTCACTTTGACCTGAACCACCGGTCTCTGAATGCCCCCAAAAGGCCTTGGAGCCACAACAACATCTCCCTGAGCAACCATCGTGTGTCTGCCTTCTTTCTCTCTGGTACCTCTGTTTCAGCTGAAGGTTCTTTGTCCTTTTATAAAAAGATTTGTCGTCACAGGGGATTTTTTTTACTTTCATTTTACAATTGTGACATAATAACAGGTGTATGCTGGTAAGACAAAAAGTTAGTGGTGCAGGAACAAACTGCAGAGAATTTGAAGTAACAGTACATGGTGGGGGGTGCATTTGAAGTCAAAGCTTTTCAGGTGGGACAACATAACTAGTTTCTTGAGTCTGCATAGCAACAGCATTTTGAATGTGTGATAGATGTCAAATGAGGAAATAAGAGAGATTTTATCTGTGAACATTGAACCACGGTGAAATCCCCAGACTTTCCTTTCTCTTGTGCATAAAGACAAACGGGGATCCACAGAGCTGGGAAATCTACTCCAGTTATGAGTTGTTTACACAGACAAATGTTTATTTTATATTAAAAAAAAAGATCATATGTTCTTTTTGGAATCTTTTAGTGACTGACAGAAAAATTGCATTTACAACTGATTCAAACAGAATAAGTTGCTTGTTTGGGAAACTGGCGTCTTAACATGAGCAACAACAAAAACAAAACAGTCTGAAAGCTTTCTTGGGTTCTAAGAGTCAGAGCTGTCAGAGGGAAGGAAAAGACAGGAGGAAAACGTTAGTGAGGAGATCTGAATGCTGATGTGATTTATAATCAGTTTAAGTTTTTGACCTTTTGTGGCACTTTTAGTTTAGTTTGTTTCTGTTGTTTTTTTGTTGTTGTTGTTGTCGTGGTATATTTTCTTACCTGGTTTTATTTGCCAAAAAGCCCCGGATGTCTTACTTTAAGTAATAATTCTTTACACCGCAGAATATAGAGTTAGTGGGAAATCATTACCATTCAATATCCAAAAACAGTTCTCAGAAAATGAAGGAGGCTACAAACTGATAAGATGTAGGGACTTCAAGATTAAATAGATAAGAAACACAAAGAAAAGTTTCTGTGTGTCGGTGTGTGGCACTAAACTTTGGAACTGGTTAAGTAATGAGCTCAAAAATTTTTCAAATATCCAGATATTCAAGAAAATGTATGAAGAAACTCTGATTTCAGGATATGAAGACAAGAGGATTTAAGGATCAACATGTGTTTGAATAATTCCAAATACATGTGGGAATTTGATTGTGGTGAAATAATCAAAGCTCTTTTAATTACAACCAATGAGTATTACATTGTAATGTGCAGTAATTTTTATTTAAATGTTTTAAATTACAATCAATAAGCTATTGATTTTCTTTACTTGATCTAAAATGTTTAGCAATAATTACTCGTTTAATGTGATAATGTGTTCTAATGATATTCAATGATTATAACATAAAGGTTACCGTTACTGTTTATTGAAATCATGAATCAATGTTTTCTAAAGATAATCAATCATTACTAGGCATTGGATTTTGTTACTTCAAGAGAATCTATCTGATCAGAACTGGATTACAAAAACTATGTAAAATTATGAAATTAATTACCGTAATTTAGTAGGGGCGGGGTTATAGAAACTCGCTTCTTCCAGTCCTTTTCAAGCAATAAATCAAGCTCTACGTGACTCTAGTTAATGATCACTGTATTTAAGTAAGCCAAGGGGACTTAACTGTTTTTCTCAATCTATGCATTTTATCATTTCTGTAATGAGTTTGATTATTCTGTATGATTTTTTTATTGTAGTGACTACAATGCTTGAAATAATCAATACAATACACTACAATTGTCAGTGAGTATAGGGGTTTTGTTTCAAATTATCTTTATCAGGGCGGCTGCTCTTTCACCTTTTTGTCTCTCCCTTTGTTTATGAGCTTGAGGTTAACATCTTCATGCCCGAATTTATTTCCAACCAATTAAAAAAATGTGTTCATGCTAAATTAAGTGGAGTTCTGGATTTCATAGTAAATTGCAAATAACCGACATAATGTATGAAAGGGTTCATTTAAATGTTATCTTTAAGTTTACTTTAAGTTCTGGCCTGCATCTCCTATAATACAGAGTCTTTCACCATCAGTTCTTGGCACAGTTTCCTCAAAACCATAAATGGTATGACTAGTTTTTGCATATTAATTTGTCTATCAAAGAATGAATCAAACTTGACACGTCTTTTTAAATATAAACAATAAACGTTTTTTTTTTGTTTTTGTTTTTTACATTTTTGTACATCCATAAATACCTGCAAGTAACTAATGGAAAAAATATTTCATTCCGAGTCAGTCATCATCTGGATCAGAGAACAAAGAACTTCTTTTAAGATGGAGTTTTTGGTTTAGAACTGTTTGGTCAATGATCAAAGTTCATTCATACAAGAATTTCTAATATCTTCATCTCTAACACATTTAAGACTTAAAGCTGATCATAATTCATGTGTTCCAACTGTCCAAGAGCTTTAGTTTATATCTTTCTTAGCTGCACGGCTCAGAATACTCAGTAACGCAGCAGAAGTTTGTTATTTTTTCTACAGTGAGCTAAAATGTCCTAATGTCCCACAAACAAGTTGGGTTTGTCCTGAACTATTCTGAAGAGGCTACAGTCCTGTACTTAAACGGAGGTTGAATTCATGAACACTTAAACAAGAAGAGATATCTAAAAACATTTTTGGTATCAACAAACATTAATGGCCATTGAATAGTAGACCGTCAATGGGATTATTTGTCATATTTGCTTTGTGTGTTGTCATTTTCAAGTTATGTGTTCAAAACCACATTAAACATAGCTTTACTGTCATCTAGTGGCATCATCATGAAGTAACTTACCTACTGGCTTGTCAATAAAAGCATGAATTCATCTATCCATCCATTTTCCAAACCTGCTGAATTCCTTCTGGGGTCTCGAGGCTGCTGGAGCGTTGGCTATCTGCACGTCCATCACAGTGCCACACAGAGACAAACACTCTCACTCACATTCACAGCTAAGGG